>SMSQ01003770.1:2516-13172 GCA_019453375.1 Ctenoplectra terminalis | reverse complement strand
AAATAAATAGGCGCCGTAATAATTATGGAGCAAAAATAAAGGAGAATTAACACTCTGACTGCGGAGCACTCCAGATCTAAACGCTCTACGTCTAAAACTCCATTCTATCGGTGTTCGATTGATTATCCAACAGACGACTAAGTTTCTATTCTAATTTTTCAGTTGTGCTATATTAAACAATATCGGAGAACTATTCTTATTTATAGTTACATTTCTATTACTTATTTTTCTCGATATTTCGAAAACTATTAACTCTTTGCGAACGAATGTCGCAGCTGCGACATTATAATTTGATTCCTAACTCGAATTGTCACCTCGACAGCGACGAACGAATAGGAAACACCAATGCGAAGTTTCATCGACTATTTGTCTGTTTTCTATTTTATTTCCTGCCTAATTGTTTAGATATTTAATTCATAATCTCGTTCCATATAGAAATTATCCTCCAACTGCCACGAATCAGAGCCGAAAGAGTGTTCGTCGGCAAAGGGCTAATTAAAAAAAAAAGATTATGGTGAATATTGATTCCTTAAATATTAACGAAAATATATTTTTCATCCCTAACTTCAAGAACTATTTTTATCATTTAAACATAGATGATTCCAGATAAGAAAAATATATATATATCGATTACTATAATATTTCTTAACACTAGACCTACCGACTTTAAGTATACTTATTTCTACCGAAGAAATCAAAGTGGAAGGTGCATAAAATAATATTTAATGCAACCGAGACAAAGGTTTATCTATATTTTTAACAGAAAATCGCGAAAAATCTGCGCAAAGGCACCGTAGTTAATTTATAAAGTTTTTATGAAAAATTACGAATGGGTCATTTTGACTACTTTGGTTGTTCTAGTGTTAAACACTATCTATGTTTTCATTAACATCGCCGTGTTACACCGAAACAATGACCCGTGCAAGCCGCAATCCCACGAAGGTTCAACGCGATATCTCTCGCGGAATCCTTGAAGTCACGTTTCCTCGTCGTATCTGCGAGACTTCGAAGGTTAACCCTTTCGGTAGGAGCGCTCTGTCCGCTGTGACACACGAAAATGCATACAGTGCGCGTTGTCACTCCTCTTTTGTACGAACATTTTTCTAAGCGTTAAATAAGAACTGTGCTTAACCCATTCGCTGCCAAGCCTAAATTATACGAAGTCATTCCCATTGCCATTTATATTTTCAGTGTTATTGTTTACCAAAGGCCACAAAAAATTTTCTAATTCAAAAGCCTGCATGTTATAACATATTTAAAGTAGGTCGTCTTTGGCAATGTGTCATGCATTGCCAAGACGAGTATACTCGTCCTTGGCAGCGAATGGGTTAATAAAACAATGTTTCTTCTAACAAGTGTCGTTTAGAGTTTTAATATTAAAAGACTTCTATATAAAATTCTATTAATTATAAAAGTAACACTAGGTCATCAAATGGATACCGGATATATCCGACGCTCGTACACACATGTCATCAGATGAATGTCGGATATATCTGGCGCTCGTACCGAAAGGGTTAACGCATTGACTGCCAACTACGAGATATCTCGTAGTTGGCGCTGCAAGTCTAGATTTGTTACAAATGGCTATTTGCGTTGGAAATTAATAGAAAGGATGAATGAAAAATGTATATAGTGCAGAGGACATATTAATTACCAATCTTTGTTATCAAAATTATTATTAAAATTACAACTTAGACGATTAATCATAACATTATAACTAGATACATTATAATTTCATGTATTCTTTAAAATAAAACCTTGGCGCACAGGGCAAGACGCGCTAAATTTTCGTGGCAATCAATGCGTTAAACACCGGCAACGACACCGATTCAGAGGACGCCTCACAGTTTAGGGTTGTTGCGCCGCGTGGCGCACGAACGAGCACACGAGCCTCTAGAAAGCGCGACGACGCTGGCGTCGGAGGTGGTGGCTCGAGTGGCTCGGGGGGTGATTATGAGCGAGTAAGTGCCGCCGTCCAGTTTTTACTCCCCGTCGGACGCCCCTCGCCACTATCGTGGCAACTACCCCCGCCACTTTTGCCGTGGCTCAACTAAACCCCAACGGATCAATACGCTAAAACATTGCCACGTCGGGACGGCAGCGTGTAAAACCCGAAAGAAATAACAGTGGTTCGTTGTTTTGCTCCGGTCACCCTATCACGCCCCTTTCTCATCCCCCGTTAATGAATTTCAGCTAACGCTGCGCCCATTTCCGGCCTTTCTTCGAGCGCTCTGCACGATTTACGCGCTCTGCTTCGATTGCTCGCTGAAATTTACGCGGGAAAGAGTTTATTGAGTGACGGAAGCATCGTGGGTGTCTGTTGAGAGGCAGGGTGAGGTGGTACGATTATTTACCTCGGTTTCGAGTTGGCTAAGATGCTCCGTTGAGGGTAGGTGGCTGTTATTTCGATGGCTTTCGAGACTATTTAGTGATCTTGATAATTTAGTGATCTGGAGTTGAAAACTTGAAAACTGGGTTCTTTGGTTTGGCTTTAATTATTGGTTAGGGTTCTGTTTGGCGTTTCTTGTTATGTGAATTATTTTCTGAAGTATGGATTATAAAAGAGATTTTTAGGAGGTTTTAGCTTGAAATTATAAATTTTTGTGAATTTTTGTGCTGACAAATAGATAATGGTTTAAATTTGGTTTAAATTATTGGGAAAAATTATAGTAAAAAATTGAGGCAATAAATAAATAGTAATTGTATTCTATTCTTTTATAGTGATGAATGTACTTCAGTATTCGTAAACTCATCCGTTATTTTTCTACGATTCTCAAATTAAGTTTGCTTTCGTTATTATTTCAAAGTGTTTCTATATCGTTTCTGTTAGTGTTATAAAATCCAATTATATTCACATTATTGAGTACCAATAGCAAAATACATTACAGTGTATTAAATCATCAGAACAAACAATACGTTTCTTCAACCATAAATCTACAAACTACAAACAATAAAACTACAAATACACGCTTGGTAGCAACAGTGAACTGTCTCTCAACTAATTTTATTCTCCATCCTTTGCCAGTCTAAACTTCAAAATTTTCATCAATTAGTACTTTATCGTCTTGGAGCCTATTAACTTCTGAGAAACTCTAATCGATCGTAATTTTTTCTCCGATAAACAGACAAAATTCGGACTATAGAGGGTTAATTTTACCCAATCAGCGAAATATTCGCCAGATTTCTTGAAAAAACGGAATACGTACTCCATAACTCCAGCATAAAGTATACACTGCGGTGCATAACTAATAGCACCGCCTAAATTTTTAGCTGTTTTAGACTTTAGATTAAAAGTGCAAAAGAATTAATTGTAGAAATTGAAAAAGTATGAGAAAAATGAACTGTAGACTAAATCACATTTAAATTGCTCTCTTATACGAAACAATATAATAGAAAATGTGATTTTCAACTGTTGCATAACTATAGCACCGGCGTTGTTATTTACTAATTTTGAAATGCAATAATAAAAATAAGTAACGAAATAAGTAGAGATATATTTCGGAAACTTATTGATAGCGTTCCAGACACAATTTTCGAGCTAATTACAAAAAAAGGTGGTCCTGCGAGATATTAAAATTGTTTATCATTGATTTTATTGATGCGGTGCTATTGTTACGCAACAGTGAAAATTCAGACTTTTCATTGTATCATATTGTACAAAAGGAGAATTTAAATAAAAATTAATTTAAAGCTGATTATTTTTCATACGCTTTCAATTTTAACAATTAATTTTTCTGTATTTTCAATCTAAATTCTGGAACAGTTAAAAATGTAGGCGGTGTTATAGTTACGCACCGCAGTGTATAATAACAAGCAATAAAAGTTCAACTAAACAGCGCTTCCGATACAGATCATTCTTCCTTATAACCATCACAGATCTCAGACACTTATAACCATTTCAGTGTTAACAAATCGCGATCAAATCTTCCCACCCGATACCTTATCTCAAAGCTCCAAGAACTCCGACGAGAGAAGAACGCCAGAGATAACCCTAATTAAACGCGTCGCCCATGTCCGCCACGTACGATCATTCCAACAAACGGACAACCGGAGGAACCCCTACGAAACAACCGGAACTCGATACCTTTGTTTGCGCTCGATAGATCAGGTAGTAGAGAACGCGCGGTTTTCAGGGTAGAGTAAACATAAGGTCGGTAGCTGGTTCTCGAAGGGCACGAAAGACGGATGAACGGACGTCCGTGGCCTACCGCAACCCACGTAAGACACCCATCCACTCGTCCCATCCTGGTCGAGGACGCGGGCGAGCACACGCACATGAACGCACGTCGTGCCGACTCACGTGCACCTTGACGACGTAACGTTGCCTCTCCACGGATGGTCGATATATCGATTGTCGTCGACGAACGACCGACTGGTCGACGACCACGAGAACCATAGGGGAAAAGAGACAGAGAGAGAGAACAGGAACAAGGTTGATGGTCGTGTGTGTCTGGCTTGTGGTCACTTGTTGCCTTCCACCCCCGGGGGCTGGCCTTGTCCCTCTGTGTTTGGGGAACGCTTGTCGCCGCTCCGACGACAAACCGACCACGCTCGGAGAGAGATTTCTTTCTCTTGTCGGCCACCAGGATCAGTCTCGTGGAATTTCGAGGCTGCCGGAAATTCTGGTGTCCGCTTTCTTTTCTCTCGGTGAGCGAACCGTTTGACGGGGGTCGGGATGTCCTCGTCGGTCGATTCGTTCGTGTGCACGGGTGAGAAAATTTGTACAGGAATTATGCGAATGGGCTAACTATGTTCGATGCAACACTATTCGCGAAGATGTTCAAAGAAATTAGATATTTGACTGCGGAGCATTTTGGGTTTAACCCTTTGCGGTCGGTGTCCCCGCAGCGGGAACATTTTTAAATAGTCGTAGAAGTGAATGACCCCGCAGCGGGAATCTTCGAAAGTCGCAAAAATGACAAAACACTATCGTCCCCTATGCCTCGTGAATCAAATGTTTCGGTCGATTTACGAGATAACAATGCATAATTGTTTAGAGAAATTTACAGGCAGTCAGGTTCGAACGAGTTCTCGAGAAACATCGAGATCGCTAAAAAGCTAGTTATTGTGTACATCACACACCTTATTTTACAAAAGTATGAATTTTATCTGAATTTTATATTTATAGAGTAGTGATGATGGGTTGGAACTTGAAGCATATAATGAAAGTATGAGAAATTTAACGTACGATTCTTACGTATGATAAGTAGTATTAAATATAAAAAATCAGTTTCAACAAATTCTGTGTGTTTTAATGTCCATATGTTGACTTTAAATCCTGTACGGAAAAGTAATTGCGAAACGATAGATTTGCTTCGACCTACTGGTACTCCCAAAAGCGAAATCTGCCGATCGCAAAGGGTTAACCCTTTGCGGACGAATTTTGATTCCTAAGTCAAATTGTCGTATCCATAACGAAAAAATAGGAGACGCCAATGTGAAGTTTCGTCAACCATTTGTCTGTTTTCTATTTTATTGTCTGCCTAATTGTTTAGATATTTAATTTATAATCTCGTTCCATATTGAAATTACCCTCCACCTGCCACGAATCAGAGTCGAAAGAGTGTTCCTCCGTTGACGGAATATTCTATCGGTGTTCGATTGATTATCCAACAAGCAACTAAGTTTCTATTGTAATTCTTCAGTGCTGTATTAACCCTCTATGGGACCATGTGACTTAAAAATTACAAACTGATGTATCTATATTTGAAAAAATTAATTTTCTTTAGTTATCACTGCGCTATTAAATTTGATTACTGTGTTACTGTAGTGTTACGATCCATCTACAGTAATTATTAGTTAAAACATTTTCAAATCAAAGTGAAAAACTGTAATCAATCGTAATTTCTTCTCGAATAAGCAGACAAAATTCGGGCTATAGAGGGTTAAGTTTTGGAAAGGTAAAAATAGTGAACGGCGACGTGTGAAAGATTACTTTTAGAAATGATCTTCTTAACTCACACTTTTAATTATGATCTGTCTTTGGAATTCGAGATTATTCGTAAAAATACTTCTGCGAGCAAGAATTTATTTTAATTCTATTCCGTAGTAAGATTTACAAAAATCAGGTTCCGTGGCCAATGTGTTAATACAGAATACTATTACAGATTATTGCTACAGTACTAATAGTACTGCTTATAGTACCGATACAAAATAATTAATATAATGCAGAATAATAGTATATACTCCCTCCGTCCGGAAATATGGTATACATTTCGCGTTTTTTGTTGTCCGGAAATATAGTATACATTTGGAAAAAAAATACAATAAAACTAAAAATTAACACGACAAGTATATTATATTAACCTTTTTAGAAAAACTATAATTAAAAAAGAATAATTTTGTTACAATACTCCCTAAATTTAATTAAAATATGATTTGGCCTTATCGTACGCTTCTTTGGAACATAAATATTTTCCAGCTAGTCACCGTGTTTTAACTTGTTCTCTTTCATCTGCTGTAATCATTTTTCTAAGATACCATGACGTTGTTCCGTGGTCAATTCTTTATATTTGGAATCTCTTCTTTTTAAGTTTATCAATTCTTCTTCGCAATTTTCCATATTGATTTTGCAGCGGTACCAATTTTATTTAACATAAAAAAAAACTGATCTTTGATCGTTAAGTTTTAAACCAAGAAGAACCTGACACATGTCAATTATATCAGGTTATATTACTTTTAATATATACTATAATAATATAATGAATGTTGTCATTTGTTTTCTATATTCACGATAATCTACGATTTTTTTTTTAAATGTATACCATATTTCCGGACGGAACGAGTATTATTTATTTAATATATTATTATTTACGATCTGAACGACGATTTGAACAGTTCGATCGTCAGACGCATGCGTCCGCAGTCCATACCGATAGCCTCCACTGGACGCATATCCATAGGAGTCAAACTTTTAGTAAAACGATCCGCGTTTATCACTGCTTCGTTCGACGTTACAAATCTCACTAATTCCATCGACGATCAATTTAATTCTAAATAGAAATAGCGGTATCCCATTCTTTTATCGCGAGAGCCGGGAATAAGAGTTTGCACTCGGACAAATTGCCGCTTACGCGACCACGGAACGGAAATAAAGTTTCATCGGTGACCGAGCTGGCCTCTGCGTGGTTCTGTTTTCCCGAAGTCAATTCATTTACAGGGCATAAACTTCTTGCAGCGAGATAAAAGGGCGTTATAAAAATTACGCGCGTTTATCTTATCTCGCGTGTACAACGTTTTGCTTCGCTACCTTTCAAATGGCACGCCAAATAAAAATCGCTCGCTAGTGGACCGCGCAGGGAAAACACGAAAACGCGAAACTGCCGATTTCGAGTCGCCACAAAGCGTTGATTGTTCAATAATTTCTCGTATTTAGTGTCCATTTCACGAGGATGCAATAATCGACCCATCGACAACCGTGTCCTTTCCACTTTCCCGAACACGCTCTTTCAAGATTATCCTTATCGTTGAAAAGGTAAGATATGGTAAACAGTCGATAATGGCGCCCTTAGCGTCGTTTACCTGGTACCACTCTCACGGGAAGACGCGCGGACATTCCACGACAAACACAGATGCGTTCTATCCGATGAAACTTTCCTTATCTCGTTGGTCGAATTAGAAGCAGCAAGGGAAATTATCGAAAAGCTGCGAGGCTCGTTTCGAGAAAGCTTAACATTGTGACCCTGTTATCCTGCTCGAGTTTGTATCACCCGAAATGAAGTTCATTTTTACGCAAATTTTAAATATTACAATATTAAATATTATCCTTTATCCGATTCGTTACACTTTTTTTTAGTACTGAATATTTTGTAGGTCTAAAATATTTTTAACCTTCCGCGAACCAGGGAGGGTTAAATTAACCCCAGCGGTTTTAAAACTACGGTATTTTTTTTCAAACAAAAATTTTGAAACATGTTGATTTGTTATTTTTAAAAGATTTAAAAGATTAATCATTGTGTTATTTGGATTTTATGTATTCTTTTATTCAAATAAACTCCAATTATCTTTTCACTCTTAAAAAAAAAAAAGATGTTCCGATTCGAGTCGCTGCTTTAATCCAAGTGGTGAGTGAGAGTCACCTCACAAGTGCAAAAGGTTAATAAGAATTATTGTTCTTATTAATTTCTACTATTCTTCTTTTATTAATTTCTACTATCCTTCTTTTATTAATTTCTACTATCCTTCTTTTATTAATTTCTACTATCCTTCTTTATTAATTTCCACTATCCTTCTTTATTAATTTCTACTATCCTTCTTTATTAATTTCCACTATCCTTCTTTTAATAATTTCTATTACCCTTCTTTTATTAATTTCTACTATCCTTCTGCTATTAATTTCCACTATCCTTCTTTTATTAATTCTTAATTATTATTCTTACTAAGTATAATTGTTTGCAACTGTTTGATTTCATAGAATGGTAGTTGATAATTTAATAAGTTTCCGATTCGAGTCGCTGCATTCCCCTCTATAGCCCGAATTTTTTCTGTTTATCAGAGGAAAAATTACGATTGATTATATTTTTTCACTTTGATTTGAAAATTTTTAAACTAATAATTCCTGTAGATAGATCGTGGTAGATCATTGTCTCGATGGAACACGAGTTTATTATTACAGAAATTGCTGAAAATGTTGCCCATTCTGTCGAGACAATGATCTACAGTGAGATCCGTTATAACGAAACATGATCAAGTGCACGTGTACTAGCTGAAAATTCAAAATCGATTTCCTCGAAAACAAAGCCTCAAAGGAAAAATTTTTATTTTCGACTTCCATATTTTCGTCTTATTTTTTCACGTAGAATCATCCACTTTTCGTTTGTACCATCAGTTACGGAACACCCTATATACAATATTTGTCCTTCTGAAACATTTGGAACATTGGTTTATTAACCATAGAACAATTATTGTTTGAACGTCCGCTGTGACACTATAAGAAAATTTCGTGTCACGCATGGCTCATTGCCAGTCATAACATTTTGTGTGGCAAGTGGAAGTAGGTTCTAATCGTCGGCCAAGTTCCCGGAAACGATCTCGCACCATGGTGTGCGCATCATCGTTCCGTGTCGGTTTTTTTTTTAAATTCACTGCCAGTTTCCTGGAATCCCAGATGTCTTCCAATAAAATCCAAAATAATTGTCCCACGCGATAATTATTCACGGTGGGCCTTCATAATACGCACGAGTATTTTTACGACTATAATTAGCGCTTTCGTGTGTTATCTTCTATCTGGCAGCGCGTAACACCGTCCTTTGTCCGCGCACGGTGTTGTCCCTATCTCTAATTATTGTCCGTAATTGTCTTTCCAGTACATTGTTATCCATTCAGTTAGCTGAATGGTCAAACTCTACTGCGCATCGTCTTTGTTATGTTGGATTTTACGTTCTATGCCTAATTTTGATATGGAAATAGATTCCAGCATTTTGTATTTCACGGAGTATAAATTTGAAATAATTTGTGTATTATGAAAGTTAGTAAAACGAGTAGAAAGAATTTTTTTCTTTTGCTATTATTATGCGTTAAAACAAGAAGAAGGTTACAGTACGGGGTAGAAAAATTTAACTTCTTTCATTTGTATTCGTAACAATAAAGCGATAGAAAATACGTACTTTTGTTTCTTAAATTTATTATATTATACTTTATGATTTTTACAATATTAATAAAAGAAGATCAATTTTTGCCGTTTCAATGCCAGGGTTAAATTGAAACGCGCAATAAAATTAAAATTAAAATTAAAATTAAAATCAAAACTAAAATTAAGATTAAAATTAAAATTAAAATTAAAATTAAAATCAAAATCGAATAAAAATTAGAATTAAAAAAAATTAAAATTAAAATCAAAACTAAATTTCAAATCAAAATTTAAATTTAAATCACAACTATAATTAAAATTAAACTTAAAATTAAAATTAACATCAAAACTAAAAGTAAAATCAAACTTAAAATTAAAATCAGAACTAAAAACTCTTCTACATTTACTTTCTTCAATCGAAAAACTATTTTCTTCGTTCTCCCTATATCGAAGCTCCACAGAGAAAAATCTCTGAGAAGCGTATATCCACGACACGATATATCCCTGCCCTCATTCTTTCCGGAACGATCTCGGTTAACAACCACTAAAACTACCAGGCAGACGATTCGGACAACAAAAGCTTTCCGCGTGGCATCTCGCTACAGAAAATCGTCCCGTAGGATCGTTAGTCTAATTTTCTTCGAGTCCCACACACACGATCGAGACGATAGTAGGTAGAGATCAACCGACCGACAGACAGCTAACGACGTCCGAGTTTGCGGCACGTACGTGGGAAACATGCTGCTCTTTGGCAGGGATTATATAATATTCAATTTTAGCATGCGTGCGACCCGTCTTAATCCAGCCATTACGTCTAATTGGTCGAGATTAGCTAATATCCTTGTAGTGATTAGGCCGTGTCTGTGGCCACGGCTCGTTTAGATTGAAGCCAATTCCCCCGAGCGTGTAGCGCATGCATTGCCTCGACGTCGCTGCGAAGGATCGATAGGCTGATCAAACATTATTACCGGAGAAACCTCGAACCGTTCTTTTCACGCGTGCACACAAGGGATCGCGTGCTATGGTGCGCGCCAGATCGGTTCGTTCGGATTAATGTTACGCCTGCTTGAAAAAAGAAAAAAAAAAAA
>SMSQ01003755.1:62278-81797 GCA_019453375.1 Ctenoplectra terminalis | reverse complement strand
CGCAGGAAACGCTCTGCGGCGTTGCTGGATTTTTCCATTGCCCCTGTTGGGACAGTCGGGGTTGCTAGACGGTAGATTACAAGCGCTGACCCTTCGGGGTGGATGGTATAGGCGAAAGCCTCGAAACATCTTTCTGGAGACAGACAGCAACACTCATTTACCATGAGTGCAATTTTTTACGCCATGCCCCACGGATAAACAGTTGAAGCAGACGTGGAGCCGTTTAATTGCTTCGCGCCTCTCGTGGAGTGGCATTGCCAACAATTTTGCGCACTTTTGCAGCGTGTGCTCACCCTCGCATAGCAGATACTTGCTCGTTCTGCTAGCGAGATGAGATGCTGCGACGTATGCATTCCTAATAACTTTATCGCGCGGACAATCTGACCTCTAAACTGTAGTAGGTGCCTTATTCGTGACTTGCTTGTTTGACCCCTTTCGTTTCAAATACTGAACCTGTTGCTCCAGGAAGCGCGAAAAATCATACACGGTTGGCCGCACGGGTGTCTCCATCACGCGTCTCTCCCATTCATCAAGCGGAATGGGGTCTAATCGCCTAGCTAAATACGTGCTTATGAGAGCATTGTTCAATTCAGTTGGATTTAATAGTGATCTAGTGCGCGAACGTTGTTTAACGCCGTGTCCGCAAACTCATTGAGCGCACTGCCATCAGGCTTTTGTAATTGCACTATTTCTAACAATGCGCGAATGTGATGATTGACCAAGGCCCTGGAATCCTCGTAAAGCTCCTTAAGCCTTGACCATGCTAATTTGTAATTTGCGGCAGACATACTAAACGATTCGATTGCACGGGCTGCCGGACCCGTTACCGCCGAGGTCGAATTATTGAAACGATCAATATCAGTCAATTTTTCTGAATCGTGCATCAGCGACGCGAAGGTGTCCCGAAACCTAATCCACTGCCCAAAGTCGCCGTCAAAGACTGGCAGTTTTATTATTGGGAGATGCAGCGTAGATAATACGTCAGCTGGTCCGGTTGCCATGCTGGTCGTCGGTGACCGTACGTCTCGTGAACTATTTAATCGCCTTTCGGCACTAGACATTACACGAAAGAATGTTGTCTCAAATGCTTCCCGTTCCTGAAGATGAGTTACCCCGCTGTCGGTACCCACTACAGTTATTTCTATCTGGGATTGCACGCGGTCGAATTTATCGTAAAGAGTTCCGTTAGCCTTAATAGGTTTTTTGAAGGCCGCGATGTCGGCCTCAATATCCGCGGAATCAACGAATTTCTTGAACATCGTTAACTTTTCCTTGATCGCCCCACGCTCAGCGATCAAGGGTTTCAAATGAGAATCCATGTTCCATGACTCACGCAAGAGGAAAGCAGTATGAACGAAACTCACGTGGAGATGAAGGGACTAATTCAGCGATACTTGCTGAGACCTCCGTCGTTGACCTTCTGCATTGCTTGCTATCTCGTCCAGGGGTTGCAATGGTACTGTATATACCGCTCGCGATGCCACCGTCCTGGATGTTTCGGTGCAGGTACAATGTGATTAAAGAATCTGAAAAAATTGATGTTCCTAGACAAAGGAGCTTACAGATTGTTATGAACAGTTTCCAGGAATTATTAACAGTCTTACAGCTGTCTATGAAACACATTCTAATCTTTTCGGAGAGTTGTCCAATGGAATCCCTTGCAGAAGAAAACCTTCTTGATTAAAATGAAACTGCAGTACTGTTTTAAAAGAGAGTAACGTTTCAAGAAATTCTATTGCCTCAATGAAAGATTTTTCGAATCTAGTCAAGAATGCAGCAACTTAACTAAACTCGTGGATCACAATTTCAAGGAAAATTGAGAACTCAGATCGAGTTTTTCTGTGTCACCAAAGACATGTTGACTTTCTTCAAGTAGATTATCAAAAAATCAGTGAAATCAGAAACCGATTAGTCGATCTTAGAAGTACTTTCACACCCCTACGACCTCGGTGGGAGATGCCACCACTTTGACGTGGTGTAGGGGCTTAAGTAACCGCTACGAAGCTTGGGCCTATGAGCACTTCGCAGTGATGTGGGTGGAGAGGCGGTTCAGACGGAGAGTGGCATGGAACCACAAGGATTTCGGGCCATCGAACTGTGGTTCCGGGAGCGGTGACACTTGGGCGTCGTTAGTGGGAGGTCCTCCTCTGTGATTCGCTCTAGAGAGTTGTCATGGGGGAAGAGGGTGCTGCGTCGATTTGCTTCGCAGGGTTCCCAGTCGGGGTTGGCGCCTACCGTTGAGCGTGTTCCGAAGGGTTGCCCGGGATGAGGCTCCGAGTAGGATTTACTCTGTTAGGTGGAGGGGTCGCGTTGCCGCGTTGGGAGCGGCGTTGTGACCCCATAAAGGGTGTAAGTAAGTTGTACACGGGGTTCGCGCGGTCCGTTGTTATGTACAGACCGGCACAGTATGGTTTTGCTGTGGCGGCTTGAGCGACGGATGGCCATCAGGGTGGTCCGTGCTTACCGCACGGTCTCCTACGAGTCCTCCATGGTTCTGGCGGGGTTAATACATCTGGAACTCCTGGCGGGGTGTGCCGTGGTTGTTTATAGCCGCGGCTCCGAGCTCCGCCAGCGGGGAGTCCCCCTGCTGGAACAGAATATTCTGTGACTGGTCGCCCGAGGGCGACGCAGCTGTGTTTCCTCGCCCATTCGGGCATACACGATTTATCCACTTCCCAACTTCGGGCCACTGCTCTTAGAGTACGAGCGCGGAAAAATCCAGCTGCACCGTAGAGGGTTTCTACGGGCGAGTCCTTTAGTTACGTCGAAGGCCTCAGCAGGAGAAATCTCCGACTGGGGTCTCCGCCGCATCCACGGGGAACCACGGAAAGGTGGACTTGCTGGTACTCGCTAGTACTCACGCACCCAGAGGCTAGGAGGTTTCGGTCAATATCGGAGAGACGGCGTTTTCACGCATCACGTAACTCCGAGTGACTGACTTATGTCTCTTTCGCTCGTTCGAACACTCGGGTACCTTGGGTTTGCTATTTCCCATACCGCGTCGGACATATGGTTCCTGCAAGAGCAGAATGTCCAGACGTTTTTCAGCGTTAAGCGTTGAGCTGCATGATCCTAATTCCCGTGGTCACTATCGCGGACGCGGGGCCGACTTGGCCAACATTTTGGGGGGCTGGGGGTCCTACCATATTCGCGGATCTGACTTTTTGAGTCTTGGGCGCAGGCACAGAAGCCTGCTTCTGTCTCATTTCTCTAGTCGCGGAGCTAATCGCGGAGCTAATTTTTACCCTATCACACCTTTCAAGAAGGATTTTGACGGTGCGATCACCGAGAACCAGTTGGGACCGCATTTCTGCCGGCGCGGATGAAGAGGGCACGCGCTCGGGTGCGGCTTGGCGATGAGTCTGCCGGAGGGAGGCATTCATCGAGCGCGTCTCAACAGAAAGTACGTCCACACCAAGACAGCTGCTGACCCCCGGCTGAAGAGAATTAGCCGTTTGGGGTCTTCTTACCGCCATGATGACTTCCCCTAGTCCTGCCCTCACCCGGAGATCCGAATGGAGGGCTATTTTACCTCCGGGATATTTAGAACCGGAAGAAGCCATCATGAATTTTATTTGCGGTGTTGGAATCCGCCATCACAACAGGAGTGGTTGTCTTCTGGGGAGTACCATAGTTTGGGGATTTGGATCACAGGATTCACTTCCTCGGCTCCGGCCACTGTGTAGTAGCTTTCTGTGCCTTGGCCAGTGAGGTGACCACCACCTTGGTAATCTCTGAGAGGACTGCGGCAGGTAAGTTTGGTGACGGAAGTGGGGTGCCTCATTTTGGCTTTCCGTTTCGTAACCTTACCTCCTGCTCACGCAAGAGTCCTCTCCCCCTTTTGCCTTTTATATTCCCGTTGCGCTGTCAGGCCACCGGGGAACCGCGGTCTTATAAGACTCACGCAGGAGTTCCCACTTCCTACGGGTAGACGGAGGTCAGGCTCTTCCAGACTTACTGACGCGCTCGCGTCTTTTCCGTAGGCGAGCCCGGGAGTCCTTGACGGTTTGGTAGTATAGCACCTCTCTACCACCGTCTTGGACTTGAGCGCTGCTTGGCGAGTATTCGAAGGAAGGTGGTTTATCACCGGGGTGGTATGGTCGAGATGTCCGGTTTGGAGGGAAGATAGAACAGACATCTTTTGCCGGAACACCGCGGTGCCTTTCCCGCAGCGGGGAATTACATATCGCTTATGGGCTTGAGCTCACGCTGGGGCTTCTCTAACAAGACCGCGGTGTCATATCTATCACGGGCATCTCTCCTTCGGACCGCGGTGCTTGTGCACTCTCGCAGGAGTCCTAGGGAGGATGGCGTGGCGCTTTTTGCCTCAGCGAATATGTTCCCCGTCACATCGGGTTGGCACTCCGCTTGCATCCTCACAGCTAGGGTATTAGGTTGCAATTTCTGGTACGGTCGTCAAGATCTGAAAAAGCGGCAGAACCAACTCTTCCGTCTCCCGGCGTGCACCAAACACCGCGAGGTTTGGGTTATGGTTTGGGAGTTCAACTCATCCCTACTATCTTGGGTGACCGCCTGCTCATGATCGTGAGACCTCCGCAGACGTTACACCCCATCCAGCTAATCTGGATGCCTGAAATGCACGGCGACGTGCACCGGTACAGGTGGACGAATTTCGAGTACAGACACTGAGGGTGGAAGGAACGGCTGGCGACTGTGGTTTCCAGGCCACATGGTCGCCCCTTGCGGGACCCAATACTACGCATCATCCATCCGCCTGGTCGTCGTAACGCCAGGACGGCTTGCGTCGCCTTCTTCCGGCACAGTGGTTTCGGTAGCAGCACGACCATCGCCGCTCCGGCCGCCCCGGGTATAGCCAGCAAGCTGGCTAGTGAGTTTGGCTTGATCCCCTTTAAATGACGTTTCGTGGTTTATAGCCGTGGGACTTCTCGGGAAAAAGAAGAAGACCCCACCATCTCTTTCACGTACCCAGCGAATCACCTCCATTCGCCTCAAAATAAATGGGAGTCTTTGATCTTGGGCCGTCGCCCCAGGAGGCAGATCCAGCCTCTTACATCGCAGGAAAGATCGCGGTGCCGCTTCCGCAGCGGGGCATTCGTATGCACGTTAGACGTTCACACTCACGCAAGCACTCTCTCGACGCGACCGCGGTGCTTAAAGCGCACTCACGCAAGGGTCGCGGAGTAAGTGGCGGTGTGTTCGCCTTGGCGTACATAGTCCTCCCGTCACATCGAAAGCGGCACTCCGCAGGAACCTTTCCCGAGCATCAGAGCCCCGTTAGCCACCGTAGGTGCCCAGATCACACCACGAGGAGATGGGGTTGACTACTCCAAGGTCATAGAATGGTCCAGGCGACTTTGTGACCCCCCCCCCCTGCTGGAACAGGCGGCTGAGATCACGGCTGCGAAACGCCAGGCCCATAGGCGCGCCATCGTCAATGCCAACAGGCGCGCTATCGGGGCCGTCCTACCCAGCCTCGAGAAATGGCACGGCAGGACCTGAGGGTGCCTCACCTACCGGTTAATGCCCGCTGTGCCGGCTGCAGTACGGAACTTGGCGATCCCGAGGCACCTGAGCCCCCCGCACCAGCTAAATGGTGCGGGGTCCAGAGCCGCAAGGCGGTCGGGGTGAGGGCCCCGACCACCATTGGACTGCGGTTCCAGGAATGGGGCGGCGCCGTGTCGTGGTCGCACGGCGCCGCCATGTGGTGATGCATAGAGGGGTTCCTGTAGACCCCTTCCTAGCACGAAGTGCGGGGAGGCACCGGTTGTGTTCGTGTGAGATCCCGATGCCTCCCCATATGCGCAGGTAATGGCCACCGTGAGGGTTTTAGTGGGTACAAATCCCACACTACCCCGGCCCCTCCCTCAGGGGGCCTGGGTGTCTTTGGAAGATTTCCCCCACGTAAAAAAAAAGAAAAAAAAAAAGGGGGCGTTGGGACCGTGGCTATTTCGAGCCACGGTTGCCATGTGTTGTGTAAACGGCAGGGACCTCAGGGGCTGCAATCGGTCGTGAGAAAGAAAAAGGTATTGAAATGTTAAAAAATTTTGAAGACCAAAATCTTGAACAGGATAAGGAAGAAAAAAACAACGATGAAAATGGCGATCTTGATAAAGAAATGGGTGAAATTGATAAAATTGCAGAGATGCTTGATGAGGAAATTTGGAAAGGTGAAGAGGAAGAAAAGCACAATGAAAATGACGGCCAAGAGAATGAAAAAGAACAAAAAGGAACGAAAAGGAACTAGTTTTTCACAAGAAAAAGTAAGCGCAGAAGACAGCAATGAGAATAAAAATGAAGATGAAAATGAAGAAAGAGAACCTTATGGTAAAAGGAAAGACGAAGAATAGAAGGAGATCAATGAATTTGAAGAATTTGAAGTAGACGAGGATCAAATAGACCCTTATCATGAAAAGAATCAACCAGAGATAGAACCAGAATCTTTCGA
This sequence comes from Ctenoplectra terminalis, assembly GCA_019453375.1. NCBI lineage: Eukaryota > Metazoa > Arthropoda > Insecta > Hymenoptera > Apidae > Ctenoplectra > Ctenoplectra terminalis. Next base: position 75,370 of record SMSQ01003755.1, on the reverse strand, counting down.
TCTTCCAGACGATGCTAATTTGAATGAGGAAATGAAAGAGGACAATTCTGAGGGTGAAGAAGAAAATCCTTTCGACATTGATCAGATGAAAGAATTTAAACTTCCAGAAGGGAAAGAAGATTAAGAATCTGAAGAAAAAGAAGGACCTGAAGAGAATAAACAGCAGGATTCTGGTGATAAGAGGAGAAACGCATCTTTCTTGTGATTATGTAATAAAATAAATTAAATATTAAAATTTATAAATCATTTACTTATTTTTTGGTTTATATCCAACAATAATTGATAAATACGAACGAAATGTTTAGCGCTTATAACGTTTGATATGTTGAGTGCAATCATAGCAGAGTAGACACAGCTATGGGATTCCCATATCCTTTCAGGATTTTTCATTCTTATTTTTAAATGTGTACACTCCACCTTTAAAAATTAGTACATAAGTTTAAAATTAGATCAATACTCATCCTTAGCTTGGTATTACAAATTTCTACCAAATAATAATAATAAATAAATAAATGCCTAAAATCCAAACAGAAAAAAGACCATTTGAAAGGATTAAATAGTAACAGATAAATAATGGTTCGATAACGTTAAGCTATATTGATATCAATATCTTGAGATCAGATGAGCAAAACGGTATTTTGTCATGGGTAGTTGAATTTGAGTCATTGTACCTTCTATAAGAATATGAAAAAAAATATATGGTTCCATATAAAAAACATTGATAACTTTAGAATCTCATAATAAAACTAAGCTCACGTGTAAGAAACGGTTCTTTATTAATTAAAATACGCAATAGTGACGAGTCCTCTTTGATGAGTATATTTTATTAAAATCTGAAAACGTTTGGTGGTCGACTGTTCGACACGGTGATCGAATGGTTAGCGACCTCCGGCCGTTTTTCCCCAAAGATCGGCTGGTGTTGTCGAGAGCCAAGGGTCCGTCTATTTTCTGTCAGGCCCTGTTGTAAAACAGTCGTTGGAGGTTTCGCGCAGCTCGTGCTGAGATTATTTATGGAAGCCACCTTTTGTTATGTTTGTACATTGTTAGATGTTCCTTGTAAAGTAACGTAGCTTCGTCACTGAGTATTTTCATACAACCATAAGTAGTAGAGATATTTAAGTTTATTGTTACTTAAACATCCCACCCTGTATATGTCAGGCTCTTTTAATTTACGGAATTTCATAGCTACGTTTAGTTTTAATTCTAACCACTATTAATGCTGTAATCTTATTCTATGTTGAATCGGTAACATTGAGAGTGACACTAAAATGGTGAGGGGGCTCACGAGCTTCCGAGCCCCGGTAGAAAAAGAAACATTGGATCACAGACGAGGTACAGAATAGACCTAACATCTTATGGGACTTCGTGTCCCATGTTCTAAAATACCGATCGTGTAAAAAAATCAGACGTTTTGTCATGCCCTCTACGATTCAGAGTGGTGAGTTTGGGAATTATATACAGTTTAACTACCGATATTTGTAAAGTTAACAGATGTAACAGAATTCTCTTTTGTTAAGTCTTTATACAGGGTGTGCGTAGTAACTCTGGACAGTCCTTTACTTCTTAACGTATTGCAGTAGACCACATTAAAAGAGAAAAAATTGCACGATAGAAGACACATCCTTTCACAAAAATGAATTTTATTTATTTTAATATATAATAAAATTGCATTATTTTTTAATTCATTATTTAATAAGAATGAGATAATATACATATTTAAATTTTAGATCATTTGGTAGTGCTACTCAATACGAATTCATAAATCCGAATGAATTAAGTAATAATGAAACGTTTTATTATTTATATGATGTAATCAGCGAAGCATTGGTGGTTTAATGTAGATGTAATGAAAAATATAAGTATCTGTAACCGAATTGTTAAGCTAGCATTGAATAATAAACAATACATTGAAATTATAAAAACGACAGCAAAAATTGCACTCTATCTTGATCTGTCTTAACTTCAGTCTCAATACTAGAATCTTAGATCCGACAATAAACTTCTGAAGCTTAAAAAAGAATCTTAATATCAAACTGTAACAAATTTATCTCAACACGTTGACTGCCATGGGGACCACCGGTGACCGGCGACGCGACCAATAGTAAAATACATAATTAGAGTAAATATCGATACTGATAAATTTTAAAATAATACCACTGTTACTGTAATGGTTCGAAGAAATTAATGCCATACGGAACATGCAAATATAATTTTATTAATACAAGGAAAACATACATATTATTTTTTTCAACATTATACAGGGTGTCCCAGAAAGACTGTAAGTCCCTTTAAGGAGTTGTTCCTGGGGTAATTCTAAACAACTTTTTCCCCTGCGAAAATGTCAAATTCGGCTTTGTTAATGAGTTATTAACGAAAAACACTGACCAATCACTTAAAATTTACATTACTGCATACATACATAGTAACGGAGGATGCGCTGAAGCAATTTTTACATCCTAGGAGTAATAATAAAATAAATTTCACCACCTTAGTGTTGTAAATTTTAAGCGATCAGTGTTAGTGTTCGTGCACTGAGGTGAACATTAGTTTCGTTGACCCAGTCATACGTTCGGTAGTGTCCTATACTCGTGATCAGCTGTTCGCTACACCACAAGCCGAATCATCCGTCAAGGGTCAAGATCGGTACTGTGACACAATGATACGTATTTCCAAGCAGCAGGTGAATCTTTTGTTGATTGGGTGAGTTTTATTTAAATTTTCGATTATTCTTTTCTAATTTAACGAGGCCTGTAACTAATTCCTACCTGTGTTCTTCAAGCTCTTCATAAAAAATCATTTCAGCGAAACTATTAAACGATTATAATACATTATTAAATATTTATAATTAATATTATTATTAAATATCGTATTAAAGCAATAAAAATAAAATTAAACGACAGTATTAAACATTATTAAAGAACTATGTTTAAGATTTATGATCAATAATAGTGTTTGATGTTATTTGAATAAATTTTTATTAGCAAAAAAAATTGCATTCTATTCGTTATTAAATTTCAATTACTTTTCTTTGATTTGTTCATTATCCATTTGGAATATCGAATAAACTCAATTTATTTGTTCCACACGAATAACAATTAATTAGTTTATTCGATATATCTTTTGTTTAACATTAGTCAACAATCGCTTCGATGTATCCTGAGTTGCACGTAGAAACACAAGCGCGGCGTGGAATCCAACGCTCCCGCTGACGTCCAGCCGTCTTATTCGCTCTGTGATTGGTCAGTGTTTTTCGTTAATAACTCGTTAACAAAGCCGAATTTGACATTTTCGCAAAGGAAAAAGTTATTTACAATCACCCCAGGAACAACCCCTTAAAGGGACTTACAAGTCTTTCTGGGACATCCTGTATACGTCCCATAATAAGAAATTCATGTTGGCGCCATGGGCGAACCATGTAAAATGCGCGCGGCAGTCAACGTGTTAAACCTGTGGCGGGTGTTAGAAGGAAGGAAAAACGAATAAGAAGGTCGTTTCTCGTCCGGGGTCTGCTAGTGGATTCGTCAGTAACGCATCCTAGCAGGCCCGTGCCTTAGGCGCGGGGATGTTGAAGTTAGGAGGGGGGTCGGTATAAGTACTAATCGTACTGTTTTCGAGGACTTGCGGGAAAGTCGGGATTGTAGTGGCGGCCCTCTGGTGGTGGAGTGTAGGAGGGCCGCCACAAATCTAATGCGTAGTTCTTAGCTTGGTACCGCTTTCCAAAGAATATACTTGGAGGAAAACGATACCAATTACCAGGTCTCACCACGTGGAGGTGACTACGCAAGAGACCCGCCCTACTGGCAACCTTTTGTCTCGAAAATACATTCTTATCTCGCTTAAAGCAAAATAAAACTTAAATTACTCTATTGACATCTCATTAATTTCGTGTCTTGCAAAAAGGTATTCGGTTCGGTAAGTCTTTGATACTCTACTTTGGCAACGCTAGTATAATTCTTAAAAATTCAATTTAATTTGAAGGAATCTATGGAAATAAAAATCGCGACGCGCCCGAACAGAAGATAACCCCATGCTTTTGCACTCTCTACAAGCGACTCGTGCCCAACTCGAGTCAAAACCGCTACGACGCGTCTTACACGAGTCGAATAAGCATCACCCCGACCGATGGTGTTCTCGGAGGTCAACTCAAGGGTCGAGCAGGCCTAGTAGTAGGACGCATAAGCCGCAGCGACAAGGGGTAGGATCCAATGGACCGCCCAATGCCGTCTAACCGCAGGCACGTCCAGCATACAGGGCCATACACCAGTCGAGTACTTTCGTACCAATCGAGGAGTGCAGCAGACCCTTGAGCTGACCAAAAACCACATTGGCAAAGGTGGTGTTCCATCGAGCTCAGGGCACATCGATAGACGATCAAGAATCGGTTGGGTTTGATATCGACTCGGGGAGAGCGACTTACAACAGCATGGAGCTACCGAGTGCAAAAATAAGCGAAAGGAGTAACAAAGAAGAAAATTTATCTGATTGCTTTAAGTAAGATAACAAGTTTCTCGTACAAAAGGCGCTCACAAGTAAGTTAACATTGGTAGTTATCTTAAAACTATCTTAAAAGTAGTTAAAACTAAGTAAATCCAACGATGATCCTACGTTGTCCATCGGTGATCCAACGGTGGAAGTAACTGTGCGATGTTAAATCTTAAAGACTATAATTGTAATGAAAAAATTAATCGGTTGAAAATTAATGAATTTGTGAGTTCGAAAGAATATGTAATACAGGAGCTTAACGAGGAAGAAATCCAAAAAGAAAGAGAGCGAAAGTGGAATTAGAAACCAGAGGTCAAAGTTGATATTCTCTTCATTTTACAATATTGAAATTTGGACGAAACAAATGAACAATAAAATTGTACAAATATTCAATATCCATCGATGAGAATGGAATGATCAACAGATAGCGAAAATCGAATAGAAACCAAAGAATAAAGTTGATATAACTCTTAATTTTAAAGTTTTGAGATTTAGACGAAACAAATGAACAATTGAATTGTACGAATATTCAAAGTCCATCGACGAGAATAGAATGGTTATCAGTTAGGTAGAAACGATAACTGATAACGATCGTCCATCGTTCAATGTCAATCGTTCAAAATTCAACGTTCATCGTTCATCGTTCATCGTTCATCGTTCATCGTTCATCGTTCATCGTTCATCGTAACGGAATCCGAGAATCGTCGTAGCAAAATCTTCGATCCTACCTCGATGAGATCCGAACCAAAACTGATATCCGTTGGCTGCTCAGCATTCCATTATATGCAACCCCTCGTCACCTTCGAAAGGATACTCGAAAACCGTTGAATGCTACGATCGCAAAGATCTTTTCGTTATAACAGTCTACTATTTATTAATTTTCACTCTTTTTAAATAAATTAATACGCTCGATTTATTACAACATTAAATATGATAATTTATAAACATTGTGCAAGATAAAACTATATTTTCACATTTATAATAGTTTTCGATGCAGAGTTGGGTTAAAATATTTTTATTACGTTTTTGCGATAAAATTTGTTGGCTATCCGCTAAAAATTATGTTTATCGGTGGTCCTACATTGAGAATAATCAATGTACGTAATAGATATTCTAATTATTGCAAAATTATTACGTGTTATTCCAGCGTATAACAATTTATCGCTTTGAGTAACTTGTACTGATTTTTTTGTGCCAGTTGATATTGTTAACAGACGATTCGTATTTCAAACTTTTATTATCCTAGATTTTTGCTTTGAGAAGCAGTATTAATTGTCATGGGTCACTCCCAGCATTATCGATGCAAAATAAAACATTTCTGAATTTTTCTAATTGTAAACCACAGACGAGGTATAATACAGACCTATCTTACAATGTAAATTTGTGTCATCACGGTGTTCTGTACCTCGTCTGTTCCTTAATACTTACTTATATGTATATTAATTTTCAAATAATGGTATAATAAAAAAGACAAAGTCATTATTTATATTCAATTGAATCAAGGTATCAAATAGTAAGGAACAACACAAAAAAAGAAAAAATATGAAACTATTCAATTGTTATACCGACATAAAAATAAATGTCTGCACTTTCAAACCTAACCAATTTTAAATTCAAGATCAGAAGCAAGTAGAATTGTATTATATTAATAATTGTATTATACCTCCTTTGTGGTAAATATTAAGGCACGGATGAGGTACAGAACACCCTGTACATAGATACCGATTATAATTAGATCGAAACTAACTTAGTGTCGCTATATTTAATTATAATTCCTATCGTCTCAGCTGAGACGAGGTATAAAATAGACCTATCATCTTACGGGACTTCGTGTCACACATTCTGAATTACCGACCGTGTAAAAAATCAGACGTTTTGTTGTGCCCTCTACGATTTATAGTGCTGAATTTGGGAATTATATACAGTTGAACCGCCGAAGCTGGTAAAATCACATATGTAAGAAAAGGTCCTCTTTCGTTAAATTCTCATTCGCCATATTTGTTGCGCTGTTACCACTTTTCTCCTGACTCGAGCCATGCGACTGACTTTATACACCGCGATATTACAATAAAAACGGCGGTTCAACCTTTTAATTCTTTTTCTTGTATTTACATTTAAAAAATACGTTATCGCTAACAAATATGTATTAAAAAATTCATTTTATTTCATTATAAAAATAGCGGTACAACAAGTATATGAAAGTGATGACAAATTTTTTGAAGCACTGCATTACAAAAGTCAATCCGACAGTTGAAAACAAGAAATACTAACAAAAAATAAACATAAAAAATAGAATGTTCATCATTTCTATTTTGTGTTAACAATGAGGTTCTTGTTGGGTTCGCAGAATTAAAAAAATTGATCTTTATGAATGTATATTTATTTTGTAAAAAAATATTACATAAAAAAAAAATAACATTATTGTTAGGTAAACGGGTTGATTTAAATGAAACTACGGAACGTTTTCTGAATCAATCAAAATATAATCTCGATACGCCAAGCACCGGGGTCATATAAAGACTGTCGTTTCTACTTTTTCCCAAGAGGGTTTTTAGGGCCAGGGACTGTTACATATTTGGAAAAAGAAGGTAGCTTTTAAACGCAAACACCATGTACTTGTACCTGCACCTCGGTCCTCGGTCAAGGGTCAGGCTGTTCTGACGGCCAATTACCTCTAACGTATTAGAAATTGGAACACTCCTCTGGTTATAATCCTAAATTAATTTCTAACACAACTCAAATTAAGCCATATTAAGCCGCGGAGTCGTTAAAAATGCGATACCTTCTTTTCGTAAATCGTTCCACAATTCCAGAGTAGCACTTATAGTTTGCCGTAACCCAAAGAAACAAGGAGGAGCTTTTAAACCTTTCGGTGAAATTACGTACCAATTTTTTATATTACACAACTGTGTTTTCAAATTTTCTCCTATCTTAAAATAAAATCGCGAAAGCGCACACCTGTTTGGATTTTGGTCACGGGTCTGCTATTTAAATTATTAAACGGATCATTCAAGGTTTCGAAAAAACTAGCCGTATGTTGCATAGTCGTTGTTTTTATGCAACCTGTTACCGAAGCTGTGAACAACGCGGATGACACTCTTTTGCTAAAAACCTGGAGAGCGAGCTTACATTTCATTTTATCAAACGAATTTGGCCTAACATGTTTCTTTGACAATTTATAAGCTGCTCGAGTACTGTTATTTTTTTCTAAATTCCACGATGAAACAACATCGGACCAAGAAACTACGGATCCGTTGATTAAAAAATCATTTTTTAATAAATTGTTTCTAAAACTTTTGAATAAATGTAAAAAATCGAAAAGGAAATAAATTTTTTGGACATTTTTTTAGAAAAAAAGGTTTTTCAATAGAAGTTCGGCCATCTGCTATGCTCTGGTTATTCGTTCCCTGGTTGGAAATAAACGCTCTGATTTTTAAACAACTTTCATACAGTGCATGTAAAATTTTATCCAAAATAACTGACAAATCATTCCTTTGTTTCCAATTAGTGAACAGGCCTCGTAGCATAAAAACAAGAACTTGAGAACCTGCGGCTGCACTTCGACCCAAAAATCCTAAGTCATCGAAATCTTCAATAATCTGTTTGGTTGGGTCGAAATTTAAACATTTTTTAATAGCCATTTCGTCGAACAAAAAAACACAGTTACGGTCTGCGACTTCCATATGCGCAGCTTTATTTTTGAGCGCGTAAAAAATATTTTGGTCAATTCCAGGCCAAATATCAGTTTTCCCGAACCACCGAATAATCGTTACTGGACTCGGTAAATGGAAAAGAAAAACAGTGCGCATTTTATTGTACAAAGCTGGCCAAGTATAGTGCATTGTCATACACAATTCCTGTTCTTTAGATGTAAACGATCTTAATTTAGATAATTTAAGTAACAGCATCGTTATAAAAGTAAAAATATACCCGGATACTTTTCTCGCGATTGCTTTCTTCAAACATGAATCATCAATACAGTCTGAAGAAAGTTTATTTTTTAACCTATTCATTGCTCTACACTTTGCTCGTAATTGCAAGCGAAGAATATTTATTACATTTATTCTTCTCTTGCTTTAACTGTTTTTCCATTTCCACTAACCGTTCTTCCTGAATACTGCGTTCTTTTGTTTGTGAACTGGTTTCGGTACTATAATTCTATTCATTAATCTCATCCTGAAAATACATTTTCGGAACGGCATTTTTTCGTAATAAGCCCGCTTCGTGAAAATAACTTTTTAAAAAATTACGACTACACACGTATTTCTTTTTTAACTCTAAATCTGTCATTTCCACCCAATCATCCAAACCACAATTAACCAGCCACGTTATACATCTATCATTATCGCGAACTGGAAATCGATGAAAAGTAGCGGTGTCCGTTGAATTACGGTTTGTTAAGTCGCAATTCGGATACACGCACTTTCTATAATGAGACCGAGATTTCTGATAGTTCATTTTGCTATATATTAAATTAAATGTAATTAAGCTATAAAAATCTCAATTCAACCTAGGTACCAATAACTAAAAACTATTAATTTTAATATGCACGTACCTCTTTTTCTTCGATTTTTCCACTTCTGCTTGGCGCGAAAAACTAATGTAGGTTTCACACGAACTCGGGGATTTATAGATAGATCCCGATTGTAATTAGTTTGAAAACAATTGGCTATCGCTATATTTAATCATAATTCCTACCGTCTGAGTAGCGCTGTTGTCTTATTCTACTCTCAACCGATAATGCCGCATGTGATACGAAAATGGTAACTGGGGCTACGTAGCCCCAGGACCGTGTGACACAAATTTACATTCCATGATAGGTCTATATTATACCTCGTCTGTGATTATACCTTGTCTGTGATTGGATATAAGGTCCATTTTGTACTTCGTCTATGATGTTAAGTCTATCCTATACCTCGTCTGTGTAGGTATCTTTCTATGTTCACAGAATTTTTATTTCAATTAATTTCTGCAATTATTTACTTCGAGAATAATTATTTTATTTCAAAGCTACGTTTAGATTTTTAATTTTACATATAAACATGGACTACTCCTCATCTTTGGTTCTGTAAATTAAAAATAATATGTAAAGTGAAAAAAGTAGATGGAAATTAATAATCATAAAATAATTCTATTAAATATATATCTGCTTTTTAAACTATTTTTTTTATTGTTGGTTTCCTTCTTTATCGTTCGAGATAAAAGTTGTTAATGCAGGGTACTATTATATCTTCGGTAAGAAATAAAAACTGCATAAAAAGAAACCGAATTCAGAGCATTTTTAACTCGTATTTATGGCCCTTGGATTTGCAGGTGAATGCCTAACAATGTACGTAGCCGGCTATTTGCTATGAATAATTTATGTGAAATATTAATATCTTGTAAACAATTATCCATCTGTTTCCAGAATTAAGTATAAACGTATTTGGACTAATAAATTCTATAAGGTGGCAAAATTTCGTTAATAACTGAATTAAAAGGAGAATTTAAAGAATTTTTATAAGATTATCAAAATCTATCGATTATCGAAATTTCAAATTTTTAAATTTACAAAAATTTACACGTGCTGAATCTTTTTAACGTAATAATAGTTTCCAATATTTGTTAAGATTTTTAATATCAATCTAATTAATCCTTTAAATCTAAAGTAAAAAATTTGTATTAAGATTTACGATTATTTAATAAAATAATAGGTACAGAAAGTGACACATATTTTATTTTTACGTAATTAACCAGATCTGTCAAAATTCTATTAATAATAAAAATATCTTATATTTTACTTTTAGATATTTTTAAATATTTTATATTTTAGTTTTAGATATTTTTAAATATTTTATATTTTATTATTTTAGTTGAGCTATATTTTTAGCAGTTTGAATTGCACTTAAAAAAATTCAAGCAAAACCATTAATTTGTCAATTTATAAACGAAAAATGCTAATCGTAAAAATATTCAAAGAAATGAATTCATTTAAAGACATTAAAAAAATTACCACATGGTTCGTTCTTTGAGTGTATCATTACAATTACATAATTCTTCCTAGTTTGTAATATCAATAGTTCGATAAATGAACGAAATAACAAGGACTTTCTCATCTCGCTTTTATTTGCAATATAATCACCCGTTTTTTTTTTATGTTTTCTCAATTCATTTTCTCTTGCATCTACGCGCAAGAGGAAAGGGAAGTCAATCTTCTAGATTGCTCAAGTCATAAAACAGCACCACCTTTGGTAAGTGTAAAAAGTAACCGAGAGAAAGATGGCGCAATACGCTAGTAAAATAAGTAGAGTGTAGTGGAATTAGTTCCTAGATGCTTCGAGAAGAGTTTAATTGAACGATGTTGAAATTGTTCCACGAAATAATTAGGTAATACGGTATAAAGTAAATTGTTGTTTAATATCATTAAAATCTTTGTATGTTCTTTCATCGTTGCTGTTAGAATACTGAACTATCAATATTATATGTAATAAAATCTTATTGAGCAAATAAGTAAAAAAATATATATTTTTGACACTCGATGAATGTCTTTAGTTTTATAACTTTGATTTTTTTTTATTACACTTGGCTTTACGTTTCTTTTTTTTATACGCGGTTTACACTGACACGAGTTTTCACTCAAAACTTACACTCGTTTCCAAGTATACCACCTTTTTTTTCATACTAAAAACGTATAAACAAACTTGACAAAACTTTTCATTCTCCAACAGTTATAAACTGTATGTTGGTCTACCATATGCAGTTGGTCACAAAAGTATCCGGCCATTTTAGGCATTAATGTTACTTTTTCGAAACATTATTTTTTTCCCTATGTATTCTATTTTATTTAAAAAGTGTTATACGTTATTGTAAAATAAATTCTTGAATGTTCGTAGAAAACAGATTTTGATTTAGTTTTTTTTTTGCAAACTTATAATTGTACGCAAAATTGAATTAATATTAAAATGGTGTGGTTAGGATACTCTATAGTGGTAATTTTTATTTGGTTTATTTGTAAGTGTTGCATAAATTAAAACATAATTGAACTATATTATATTTATTTTTAAATCGTTTCTTTTTTTTTTTATAAACTGCAAGTATTTTATTGTAACTGCAACAGAAACTTTAGCAAATAAAAAAGTGTAATAGAACAATGATTACTGTATTTAATTTAAACTACAAAAGATTAACAGCTTTTTACTGAATTAATTTCATTTAAAGCAATATTGAAATTATTAAAAAAATATTGTATCGAAATAATAATTCTAAACAATATTTATAGTTTCAAATTGACAGTAACTTATTTAATATAAAAAAAAAACGTTTTATCCGTTTTTAATTAATAATTAATTTAATATTTTTCTAAAGCTGTAACTAACAAATAATTTAAATAATTATTACTATCTGTTCGAAATATAAAATTAATAAAATGTTATTAAAAACAAGCTTCCCAGGTATAATTAATAAAAATATTACTAGAAAGAACCTTTCAGAAATTGATTTAATTATTTCAAAAATTTTATATAATATTACTGACAAAATTCGAAATATTGAAATACTTCTTTCCAGTTACTGTACAATTTGTTGGTCCATTAATTTCGTAATACTTCGTTGCAACGATCCATTTAAAAAACTCAACTTACGCGAGTGCAACAACTTTTTACAGCACGGATACGTGTTTCTAATAATGCAGCAACCATGAAACAGGTGGTTGTCTTAATGGATGGCGAGGTCTGTCTCGGTTTTCCGCGATTTTTCTTCATGCTACGCGGCCTTCTCGTTTAAATAATTATCCAATGACTTCTTGGACACGTGAAGACTTTCTACGGTCTCTTCAAAATAAAAATGCTGTTAAAAGTACCGTTAAAACTAGTGATATTATTTTTTTTTTTAATTTCGTCGTAGAAATATTTTCAATTATCGTTTAATATTTCGTAGATTAAAAAATATTTTCGCGTGTGATTTTTTTTTATGATTTTAAAGTTTAAAAATTAAAATTAATTATTTTCTGCAGTAATAGAAATATTTTTTTTATTGTCTTTTTTTTTATGAGAAATTAAAACAAATACTTTCGTTCGATATTCATTTATCAATTTATAATGTAATTTTTAATTGTTCCTCAATTTTATTACTTTTTTTGTATAAAAGAAAAATAAATGTGATATTACGTTTTTATTTCTTTTTATTCAACAGAGTATTATTTATTTCATCAATTCAAATTTGTCAAAAAAAGTGAGATAAATACAACGATTTCGTACATTATGAGAGCAACTCAAGGTCGTTCAACTATACTTTCAAGAGATCGTTCGATTAATTCCCTTTCATCAATGAGATACCCGATGCTGACGTCATTTAAGTCTTTTTTGTTACCAAATTAAATAAAGCAATTTGCAAAATTATGTTAACAACTTCAGACAGTATAAAGTCATAAGAATAAAATTAAACTAAAATTTTAAATACGAACAAAATGTTTCATCAAAAATTTTTTTATTTCTTTCCTTTCTACTTACTAAATATAATTATTTCAAAATAACTTGTATATTAAATAATATGATACCGGGTAATTTCGTGTAAAAAAAAAAAAAAATTAATGTGTACACAATTTATGAACATAAACAATTGTTTATACAATAT
>SMSQ01003755.1:50320-61534 GCA_019453375.1 Ctenoplectra terminalis | reverse complement strand
AAAAAAAAAAAAAAAAAAAAAAAAAAAAAAAAAAAAAAAAATTAAACAATAAAAACTCCAAGTTTCATCAATTATCTAATATTCATATCTATACTATAAAAATTTCGGAATATAAAAAGATTCCACGTTTTCCAATCAGTAATTGGTTCGAATAATCGAGGTTCTACTCTAATTCTATAATTTTGTCATTCCAATCTCAAATAATTCTAGTGCTTTAAATTGTTATTTTTATGTAAGCATCTGTACAACAATATTACCATCAGAAGCTATGAAAATAGGAAAAGGAAAATAATAAAAAAATAAAAAATTCATCTTTTTTTTTTTAAGCAGAAAATGATGGTTTCCTTCATACAAAGTTGAAACTTACATCCTCTAATTCCAATAATTAAGGTTTTACTTTAATTTTCTAATTTTAATAATTTTGTATTTCAATTAACTCTGTTGCTTTAAATTATTATTAAAAGCTAGGAAAATAAGAAAATAAAATTACTAAAAAATACGAAAGTTCCTATACTATCACATAAAGAAGAAAAAAACTATAGTAACAAAATAAAAAATTCCTCAATTATTAGTACTCATAACTGTACTGCCAAATTTATATTTCTAAATAAAAAATTTTGATTTCCTTGATACAAAATCGAAACTTACGTCCTCTAATTCTAATAATTAAGATTTTACTTTACTCTCCTAACTTTAATAATCTCTATTTCAAATAATTCTATAGCTTTAAATTATTATTAAACGCTACGAAAATAAGAATTCAAAATTGTTGAAAAATATGAAAATTCATATACTATCCCATCAGAAAAGAAAAAAAAGGGACAATAATCAGAACGTAAAAAACTCATTAATTGCTTAATATTAATATCTACGGTTCATAAAAAATTTATGAATATAAAAGAATTATTTTTTTAATAAAAAAAAAATCGACACTCATGTTCGCTAATTAGTTTTGATAATCAAGGTTCTACTGTGTTATAGAAACTCAATCCTTCTCTCGAAGGGTAACAAGTGACTTTCATAAACCCAGAAATGCCGATCGCACGGCCCATTAAAGGACAAATAGATCCTTACCGATTGCCTCAGCTGATGTAACGATTGCGTGACTATTCCAGTTCGAGAAACTTCAGCATCTCGATCCTCTTTCATTGGACGACATCGTTCATGTTCAATCTCACGTATGGGTTTCACGATTTTTATTACAGGTTGTTGGAAGCAATTGAATTATGAAAGAGCGATAGTGCGTATGGTCGGACGGTTGAAGAAGACCTACACTACCGGTCAAAAGTTTACAATTTTTGCATCTTAATCCTTTCACAGCGCAACAAAATGACGAAAAATCAAAAAAAGAGAAAAAAACAATATTCATCTTTTTTATGCAACATTATGTAAGATAGACCGAAGCGAATCGAATCAGAATATGAATTTAGTCAAAAGAAAGAGTTTTTAGTTTAAACAATCTCTCATTACTAATGTTCGAATTTATGATAAAAAGTTAACTTTCTAAATTTTAGCTATCATTTTTTCACTATCAAAAAAAAAAAATAATCCGATCCGCAGAACTTAGAAACTTAGGAATTCAGGAATTTTCAAATATAACAATACAGGGGTCTAGGAATTTAGGAATCTGTGAATTAAAAAATTTAAGAACCCAAACATTTAAGAATTCAGGAGGTTCGGAATTTGGAAACGAAAGTGAATGTTTTAGCAGCACTTAATATTTAATCTTTTGTACTTATAAATTTTCTAGGGTGTACTTTCGAATGGCTCTGGTTGCCAATCGACACGAAATTTGGAGGGATGAAAGGGAAGAAAGTGTGAACCGCTGTTGTATATCTAAGTTACTCACAGCTATCCGGCCCACTGCTTCGCTATCTATTAGCAATAGATATCTGATTTTCTGTTTTTCTAAAAACCTTTCTTCTAAAACCTTCCAATGATTGCATCTCTAATTCCGATTCATCCTTGAACTCTATCTCTGCTACGTCATATTTAAACTCAGTTCTCCGATATACCAAGCCCTTACAAATTCTAACTCCCACTCCTCGAGACACGAATATGTATGTATACATTGTAGTCCGTCCACAAGAAAATTCAGAATAAGATAGTTCCGTTTGCTAGCTGTTACGCACACCGTTCTCCTTGAAAATAATTCTCGTTGATCATAAAAGTGTTCCCACTCCGTGGTACTTGCCTGTACGTTAAATTAACTCCTTGCATTACGCCGAAACTCTGAAAAAGCCGTGCCAAACTTGGCCGCCGGAATGGTCGTGGAAGATTCGTATTTACTTCACGCGATGGAGCTCTTTGGAAATTCAAATGAATTTGGATCAAAAATTAAAAAAACAATACTTTAGAGCCTGACTTGTGATATTCATGTTTGGCATGGAAGTGTAACAACGAGCCTGACTCGTGATATTCAAGTTTGGCACAAAATTTTCATCACGAGTCTGACTCGTGAAAGTAGTGCAAGGGGTTAATAAACGTTAAATCTACGGAATACAAGACCCTAAATACAAAAATTTTAGCTGTGGCCAATTATTAATTTCCAAGATGAACGCAAAAATAGAAAATTGTTTAACTGAGAAAATATTAAGAAATTAAGACAAGAATATTAATACTGATAATCATGATTATACTCATAAAGGAAAACATTATTTACTTGAATTTATAATACATACGTGTAATCATCAATTTTATGATTGACGCATTTAGAAGAATTAGCAAAAAAGGAATATTCAGTAAAAAGTAGAGTCACGTGGTCGTCTTTACATATATTTTCGTTTATATTACAGAACAGTATGCGTTTTAAGGAACATAAAAATAAATTAAAAGAAAAAAAAAAAGAATTTAAACATCTAATGATTTTTTCACATGCAAAATACAATTGGACTTTTATCATTAAAAGGAATGCAAATTTTGTTTCGCAGATAATCAACTTTTTTTTTATCACTGGGACAGACAGCGCCGTTTATAATAACTAGCATAAAATGAAGTTTGCCAAAAAGAATTTGAGTTATAATTTCGAAAAAGCCTGAATATAACGCAAAAAGTTTTTTAACTTTATGTTGTTTATTATTATTTTTTTTATTAAATTCATGAAAAAGACCAATTTTTATAATAGTACTATGGAAGGATACTCTTAACTCAGACACCCGGTATATATGGGTAATGTTCGGAAAGTTATTTCAAACTTTTGGCAGATAGTGTATGCTTGCGCGGTTTAATAAATGGGTAACTATTAGCGATGGAATCTGAATTCGTTGCGGCTTCAATGGCTCGTTAGGTTGATGTGATGATTTGTTGAATTTAGTTGCTCGTCGTGTAATTGTTTCGTCGTGAGAATGAAGACGCTTTTGCAGAATTTTATTGATTTCTTTTTGTCATTTTATTGGACCGATTTTATTAGATTCTTTTTTTACATCAGTTAACTCGTTGAAGTTATAAATTTTCTTTTATATTATTTTTATTTTTATTTTCTTTTATGAATGTTAAAAAATTTGAAATCTACTTAATTTATTTCTCTGTTGGAATAAACATCTTCTTTAGAATTTGATTAATTATTTTCTTGGTTTTGAATCTCAATTTTATTACTCTTTCTTTAAATTGTAAAGTTGGATTTATTTTAATTTATTCAAGTTAAAAACATTTATTTTATTCGACTGTCTCGATTGTTTAGAATGATTAAAATAAAAAGAATGTCGTCGACTAAAAAATTTTAAATAACCTAAATAACTAGACAGTACTATGAAATAACAAGTTATACGTTCCTACTGAAACATAATATTCTACATAAATGAACTATCACGTTGTACTGTGATGAAACACCTGTTAACCTGTTAACCTGTTAAGTTAATAAATAAAATTAAAAGTTAACGAAAAGAAAATTTATTCCAATTTATGTGTTTAATTTGCAAGCGTGATATATAAGTGGTACTATTTTTGGTTGGAATTACAAGTTTGTAAAAAAAATATGCCAGCATAAAGCCCGTTTCTTCATTCACTCTTACTTTTTATAAATTTATCCACACGCTTACATTCGATCATCGATTCACACACGCATTCACATACTCTACATTCGGTCTTATCGCTCACGTATTTTCATTTTTATAAAAATTGTCATTCGGTCTAAACACTCTTCGTTCGCACCTTACTCTTTCCTAAAACACATCACTCGACTCGAACACTCTTTTCTCGCACGCCACGTCATATTTTTCCAATATGGACAGTTTGGCCAAAAAACTGTTGGTATAACAATTGATAAAAGGATAGGCACTGCGAAACTGCAGCATCCCCAGTTTTTCTCTATGTATAGGGTAAGTCTGGGATAGTTGGACCACTTTTTGGAAAGAAGCCATTGCATTGTTGGTTTTTACATTTTTGTTGTTTTAGGTGAATTAAAACAGGGCATAAGTAATTCAGAATATATGTGAATCACACTTCGCGACATATTAAAATATTTCTTTTTTTAATCAAGAAATACTAACATTGCAAATGGACGGTTTCACGCGCATGTTTAGGTTAGAGCGTCATTACAAATTACAAATACCAAAAAATGTAGCTTATACAAAATATAATAGAAGAGAAAATTAGTCGATACGTTGATTTTTCTTCAATTTTTCACATAAATCACAAATGTTCCTATGCTTAGAGCATCCATCGTGAAACAACGTCTACGCCTTACACATTTTTTGCGACAATTGTCAGTATGAGAATAATAATAAGCTGATTTATTTGTTTATTTTTTTTAAATATTAATACTGGCCGGTCTCTTCCGGTATTCGAACTATCCCGGACTTACGCTATATTAAAAATTTCTTCGAACATAATTACGCAATGTATAACGGAATAAAAGAACCATTATACTTCCATATTCTCACTTTGCAACTTCTGAAGCAAGTTTTTCTAAGATTATTCGTTTTTGTCACACCATTCTCTCAGCCAGTTTATTCAGTAAAATGTTTCAAACTCCGTCCATCCATCACTCGAAACACCATTAGCTTCCTTCTTAATCACCTTTAATAACCAGAAAAACTGTTTCATTTCCCTGGACTTTTCCTGGAACGTTTTCCATGAAAGAGAATTTCATTTAGCTCGTTTCGACAAAACTTCCTTTCCAACGCGCTTGCGATGCCTCTCTTTTGTAAGGCCTCCAGCTCTATTAGATTGTGCCCCGTTTTCCCATGACTTCGTTTCACGCATACATCTGATAAAAAAAAGATGACTATTTCTGTTCCATTGGGTGATCTCGACATTGTTACAATTTTATTTCGAAAGTCTTCTGAAGATTTAACACTGCAGCTACCAGAATGGTCAAAATGACCAATTCGTTAACCTTTTAACTGGAAAAGACGAGGTAACTCGTTATGCAAATTACCGACATGTTGGGCATAATAATTAATTTTCTTAGGGATTCTTTGCTTTACAATGTATTGTTATATTTGTATTAGAAACACATAATATCGTATATTTGTAAGAATTAAAATCAATCTAACCTAAATTAGTTTTGTATTATTAATTTTTACTTCTACCTATGAAGAAGTTTCTGATTAAGAAATTACACAGTTAACAGGTTAATTTCTTATTTTCGTGTTACATTTATTGTGATTTTTCGCGAATTTCTATTAATACTTAATGCGCCGGACCCGCTTTAAGGCGTAAAACGTGGACTAGCAATAGAACACTGGGCCCGCTTAAATTCGTATCCCAAATTTGGTAGGTTAAACTCTTTATCAAGATCGTGTAAAATTTTTAAAGAGAAATTTTGTGTCGTGAGAGTTATTTTATTTTATTTGTAAAAATGCACATTTTTATAAAACTCGTAAATATTTCTGCGCCCTGGATAAAGTTTCCAACAAAATGGCCAGCGCTTTATGTGTTAAAGATAGGAAAAGTTGGGGAGTGATAACTCATTTTTTTTTAGAAGAATAAGTATATTTGGAATTGAATTGACAACTGAACGAAACAAATATTTTAGCATATTTTAGCAACAAATATAAATAGCTGAAAACGGAATATTTTTAATTACTTACACGGGATCGAGTCATCTCATCCGCAAGGCCGTTCCACCCGGAAATACCCGTTTTAAAAAGGTGTCTTTCTTGCATCGTGTATTTTTTCATATACATTTCATTTTTCATTTCTTCAGTAAAAATAAATTTATTTGAATCACTAATAATTTTGGCGCTAAGTTTCAAATTTAGGTTTAAAAATTTTCAAGGTTTTAAATTTCGTTACGTTTAATTACGTTTCATTTCTTACATTTGGAATTTATTTTATCAACTGTACAGTGTCGAAGTGAAGTGTCGTAGACTTCACTCGTAAAAATTTGAGCATTATCAAAATAAACTTTTATTCGGATAATTATTTAACACCAGAACTATCGACGTTTAAAGTAGACTTATTTGCACAAAAAAAAAAAACAAAATAAAAATGATAGGTATTTGAAGCGAATAAGTGAAAATTTATAAAAATGCAGCGTTCTTAATTATAGAATATATATGAAAAATTAATTAAAATAAGTTAACTAAAATTTTTATTTTATCTGTTATTTGCTCTGCTTTTAAAATATATTTATTCGAGAAATAAATTATTTTAATACTTATTTGATTGATTTAAAAATAACTTACGGTAATAAATATGTTCATTATTTACGAAAAACGTAAAAATTAGTTTTTTTGGTTTTATAACCAAATACGTTAAAACCATTTATTTCTGAGACAAAATTAAAAAATTTATTTACATACATCCTTCTTTTCAAATAAACTTATTTGTTATTTTATTTGTAGTAACTATTTGTTCCTTTTATTTTAAATAAAATGCGAGATGGAGGAAAATCATTAACAACAGAGGATATTTCAATTACAAAAAAATATTTAGTATTGATATTCATATCTACTATTCTGTAACTGCTTTTTTTTTATTATATTAATTTTATTAAATCTTCTTTTCCTAGATTTTATAATAAATTCATTAATTGAAACCAATACTTCTATTTATAGTGTTATGTACGCGGAAACTTCTTTCGTTCTTTCTATTTCCTAAAACGAAACTGACACAAGATTTCACCTCTGTACGTGACTACGTTCGTGTTCGCAATTGCAATTGCATTCATTATGTTCACAGTGTACGGAGATTTATTTGACCGTGATTCCGTTCAGTTTATCTTCAACACACGTTCGCGACTAAACTGCAATATTTTCTGTAACGTACAGTGGTTGATCAAGTTAACACATTACGGACGGATGACGAAATTTTCTTCTATTTTATATGTCATATCTTGAAAAGGTAAAGATATTGAATGATGACTTATGAAAAATTACTTTTAAAAATGATCTTCTTAACTCAAACTTTAAATTATGATCTATCTTTAGAATACAAAATTATTCTTAACACATTGACGGCCGCTGTCACATTCGTGTGACTTTGTACAGCTATTTTCTTGATATGGTTTCGTCGTTTTTTATGTTTGTATACTAANATCTTCTTAACTCAAACTTTAAATTATGATCTATCTTTAGAATACAAAATTATTCTTAACACATTGACGGCCGCTGTCACATTCGTGTGACTTTGTACAGCTATTTTCTTGATATGGTTTCGTCGTTTTTTATGTTTGTATACTAATACATACCGAGGCTATTTTTAAAGAAACATTAAAAATAGTGTAACAGCGCTAATCTAAAGGCGATGCGAAAAATGTGCGGCCGTCAATGTCTTAATAAAACGAAAGAAACTTTTGAGACTTCGACAACCTAATATTTATGCAAGCAAGAATTTATTCTAAATATGTTCCGTAATAAGATTTACAAAAATCAGGTCCGTCGTCAATGTGTTAACATAATTATAATAGTTGGAAGAATTACATATTTGATGTTTTTAATAGCAGAGGAAAGTAGCCAAATATGGAACGCTATTTTGTTCTTTGAATGTCATTCTTACAAAATAAATTGCAAGATGTACATACTAAAGTCGTAAATTAAATCTTGCAACTTCGACAAATAATTGATATTGTTGTACTTATTAGGAACATTATCCAATTGACACACGGACGATTTTTATGAAACTTACAATTAGCATACGGGCAGAGTAGCAGTAGTACCTCGATTTACGAACCTCTCGCCATTTGTAACGAACGAAATTATTACAAACAAGCAACAATTAACTAATCGCTTAACTGAAATGTAGAATAAAGATGATACACTTAAGAGGGAACACTACTGTGATGGCTGGAAAACTAAACCTTCCTTTAGAATTTTTTTTCAAGAAAATTCAGAATTTTCATATTAAGTTTTTATTATTTACTCTTAGTGTAATATCTTAAGAGATTATATAAAAAATATGAATAAATTTCAATTGGAAATTAATTGTCTAGACCCCTTACGAAAAAATATTGGTCGCTGGCGGGTCGTCTAATTTTAGAATGGTATCTCTCAATGGTGTCTCACATCTAAAACAATTTTTCTGAACTATATGAATGTGGTTTCCATTGTCCGTGTGGATTTTCAAAATAAATTATTTTTGAAAAAAATTAGCGAAAATTCACAAAACGAACAGTTTTTCGAACATACTTGAAAGAATTTATTGCGTATTAAAAAATCAGTTGGTACAACTGAAGATACTTTGTTTTGAAGTTCTTGTTAAAATGTCGTGTCGATCGGATAAAAATTGTCGGAGTTATCGTGTCTGCCAGTAAGAAAAATGTTATTTCAAGAAAAACGCGATTAAACTTGTTTTGTATCTGATTAATGACATTGTATCTTTATCAATTCTTTGAATATCGATTTAAAATTTTTACAGAATATTCTTGAGGACTTCAACTTTAAGAAAATATTTTAAAAAGTCGATTTTTTTAAGTTTCGCAGTGGTGTTCCCGCTTAAAAAAAAAAAACTATGAAAAATGTATCAGTTATTGCACTAAGAGGCGGTGTCACCAAATATTGACCGTGTTATTATTTTTTAATAATATCAATATTGTCAATATACATATATAATAATATAATATGGTCAATATTGAAATTTTGTTATATATTTTTTTTATAAGGAATCATCAAATAAAGATATTTAAATACAAAAAATTAACCTTACTCTTGATCCTATGATTTTATCTGCGCGCAAACAGAGAAAACACATTCTTTGCGTTGATGCCCTGATAATTTGAGCATCCACTGTATTTCGAAATATGGCGCCCTTTTTATTCTGTTTTTACCTTTTCCTCTTGTTTTTCTTCCTACAGTGTTACCTTGATTTACGAACTTTTTTGCATGTATCGCGTGCGACCTCTAGATACGAACTTATCCTCGAGATAAGAGTTGTGATGCTTTTTAAATTTAATAGCAGAATGTTTCTTTTTTTTCTTTTCTACTTATTATTATATCCCTGAAAGAGGATTTTTGTGCAATGTGTTTAAAACTGTGTTTATAAATAAAAATAATAATGGTACATAAATACATTTTTTTTTTTTTTTTCGTAAATTTGAATCTAGAAACGGATTATGTAATTAGTTTGCTATAAGATAAAATGGACAACTATATTTCGAGATATGAACCGCGGATAGAAACGAATCAAGTTCGCCTAATTTTACACTAAACAAACAATTAATCAATTTGGCTTTTACGTGGCTCATTTATTTTAAAAAAAGGATAAAAAATAAAGAAAAGAAGGGTGGTAAGTAATACACAACAGCTATTTGAGTTTCGATTAGCTGAAAATTCCCTTTCTAACGCACTGTCGCTTTTTATTGTCTTTAAGATTCTACTCCATGTTCCCATGACCGTTTCACATGCATTCTTCACAACTGCACTTCTTCACAGCTCATCTTCGAAAAAAAATTTCACTCTCAAATCCACTAAACTTAAATGACGCATATTCGCGTCATTCGTTGCGAATGTGTTAAGAACCAGTTCCGATTTCGTAGCTAAAGTGCGTTCAAAACCTAGAAACTGCAAATTTAAACAATTGAAAGATAACAACAGAGGATATTTGAATTTAAACAAAATTTAAGCTACATTTTATTTCACAAAACACCAAATTCTTTCCTACACCTAATATTTATGATAAATTTTTTATTATTTAATGATTTTTACCGCTAAAATAATATTATGTTGTAAATGATAAGTTATAGCAAGAAATAGTTGAAGAAGATTAATTATTAAAATGCGAGATATGTATTTCAACGTTATTCGTTTGGTCACGGTGCTTAGGCAGTTAAATGACTGACTCTAGATGGCAAACGTAGAAGTATTAAAATTTTACTGGATATAACAGACACGTGAATTACTGAATTTCGATCTGCTGTCACTTTTCCTTTTTAATATACCGTCATTCATGATTTTTATGATCATTTTATACTTTAATCAAGATCCGCAATTTTAGTCTTAATTTGAACCATTTTTCGAATAAAAAAAAAGTCATGTTATGTACCGATTTCTTTTTATAGTAATTCTGTTAATTTAAGTATGAATCACACCGTCTACAACACGAGTTTCATGATTTGTTAAAAATAAAAATTCACTGTACAAATTCTAATTTAAATCTTCTATTTAAAAAAATGCAAAAATATGTATTTTCAATGGTAGTAGACTATAAAACCACATAATTCAAAATACTACTCTGTAAAAACCAAAATTCTTAGTGCATACTTCAATTTAAAAGTTCGACTTAAACCAATACAGAAAATAAATTTTCTTTTTCTATAATAATCTTATCAACTATAGTAACAAAAAACTAAGACTCACAGTAATCATTAAAAACCAAAATTATCACTCCAAACATCAACTTAGATATTCAATAAAAAAAGAAAAAATTACATTTTTAATAGTAATCTCATCAGCTACAATAACAACATATTAAGAATCACACAAATCATTAAAAATCAAAACTCTCACTCAAAACTCCAACTTAAGTATTTAATAAAAATAAAAAAAGAAAATAAAAAATTGCACTTATAATGGTAATCTTATTAACTACTATAACCACAAATTATGAACTCCACTAACCATTAAAAATCAAAATTCTTGCTCCAAACTCCAACTTAATGTACAAAAAAAAAAAAAAGAATCACTTTCCATAGTAATCTTATCACCTACAGTAATACCAGACAATAATCCACACAATCCAGATCACTAACTTCCAAAGACCAAAATTCACACTTCAAACTTCAACTTGAATCATTCATACCAAAACCCAAGAAGAAAAAAAAAAAAAAAAAAAAAA
>SMSQ01003755.1:0-43416 GCA_019453375.1 Ctenoplectra terminalis | reverse complement strand
AAAAAAAACAAAAAAAAAAAAAAAAAAAACTGAGCCATATACTCAAATTAGCAACATCCAGGATGAGTTTGATTTTACGTTGCTCAGAGACCAAATTCCTATGTTATAAATGAGACATTTGAATATAGTGAAATAAATAACAGCGATGAAGTCCAAAAAGTACCAAAAACATATTTTCGTGACACTCGTCCTGAGAAATCGAAAATGCATTTTTGTGAGTGCTTCCTAAAATACCGCACCAAGCAAAATTACAAAGCTTAAGATTCGATATTAGGTCTTGTATAACATAAAAATAAACGAAATGTTGAAATAAAATAGTTATATCTGTTGTCACCATTCGAGTTGCTGCATTAATCCAAGCAGCGAACGAGAGTCGTCTTTCGAGTGTAAAGGGTTAATTATTATCGATTCAGCAAAAGCATTGACTCGGTCGAAAAACCGCATTGTTTTAAACCGCATTGATTAGAGCTGTGGAACGTGATAAACACATCGTGGTTGTTTCGTTCGATCATGCGCAAAACGCGAAAAGCAATAAAGGCCGGTCACATCGGTTCACAAGAGAAGGGTATCGCGCTCATCTCTACGTTACGAAACTGAAAGTCTTCCACTTCCTGCGAGGAAGTCTCGTCCTCGAACGGAGAAAGGGAACCTCGAAAATGAATTTGACCCAAATCATTTTTTTTCGTGAGTACGCGAACGCGGACTTTCTTTTTTTTTCTTTTGCGATCGCCTTCTGGTATCTCGATGTTTGATTATCAAATCATGGATCTCGGTGCTTGTACTCGTGTACGTACTTCCGTTCGATTAATACGATACGTTGGGTTCGTTTGGTAATCGATGATTTTTTAAATATTTTATCGATACTTGGAGAAATAGATGCAATTACTGGATTTAATTAATTCGAAATAATTTGCAATTAAAATATTATTATTTTGGAATATATATTTTCTTCGATTTATGTTTAATAAATCATAATAAATATTAATCATAATAATTATTAATTCATTCTTTCAATTTATGGTTAATATTAGAACTGCAAAATTTGCAATTTCTTATATAAATTCTGTAAGTTCTGGATAGTACATTTTTAGGAATTTTGTTGTGATTTTCTGTAACGAATACGATTAAAGATTTATTTCCTCTATATTTTATATTTTTTTTCAAATAGTTTTTTAAATTCTTTGGTACAAATAGGTATACCTTAATCGTCGGTAGTTCTAATATTAATTAATATTTAGAAATCATACTGTTGAAGGGATATTAAAGATACATATGTAACGTGTATTAGGGAATTAAAAATTCATATTCTTGATAGTTTAAATATTCGTGTATACGCGTATCAGTTCCTAATTTAGCCCTTTATATTCTGATTTAATAACTTGCATCTCGTACGTCAAGTACAAAATATTGAATATTGAAATTTGTACGTAAATTTTTATAATCAAATTTTTAATACTATATAGTAAAATTTATAATATCAATTTTGACTAAATTAAGAAACACAAAAAAATAATATGGAGTAGGAAAAAATTTACCTCTTTGTTGTTATCAATTTCCTCGATTATGTAAGAGAAAACGTTAGAAGAAAAAATTAACAAAATACTTAATACAAACCTCTAATACCTCGTTGCAATAAATAATTTATGTTTTTAAGCTTAATAGTTGATTGGAAAAATTAAATTACTATTATTTTTTTACCTTCTTTGTTATAAGAAAAATTGTAAATTATTAATTATTTTAATTAAACAATAAGAAATAAAATTTTTAAGTAACACCCATTAATAAATTTAAATTAGTCAATAAAATATCATGTATACTTTTAATTTATACAAATCTCTGATTGAAACTAATTAAAAAAAAAAATTTGAAGATTTTTGAAGGTATAACAGATATTTTGAAGAATAGTTAAACGATGACTTTTAACATACGCTATTAGCAGCTTAAATGCTGTGCAATAATTCACACTTTCTCATTCCTCAGGCGCAAAGAGACATCATGTAGTAGATAAATTCAAAGAAATTCTTTTTCAACAATTAGGAATAACTTCATACGCGTCGAGCTGAATTAATTACGTTCAAAGTATCGTAAAATTCAAATCATACAAAGGTAATGTACTTCTACTATCTAATTATGCAAATATATTTCCTTGTAACGACTTTGTTTCAGTTAATGTAATACAAAGTAGTTAAGGAATAGTTTATAAATAAGGTAATCAAAAAATATAATAATAATAATTTTTTAAATTATTTTATTTAATAAAGAAAAATAAAAAAAGGATGAAAAATACTTTTTTTTATGTAACATTTTATAAAATAAATTTATGAGTTACTTTTGTTTGAAAGAATTTTTTATTTTTATTCAATTAATTTGTATTATTTTTTTTATTTTGCTAAGGATAAATAATTACTCTGATTTTAAAATTCAGTAGTATGTTTCTTTTAAGTGGAATGAAATTGATGAATGAAAGACTTAGGAAGCATAATTGTCACTTTTACGTAAAAGGTTAGAAAATCGATGTTGACTTCAATCGTAAACGGAAGGCACTTCCTGGATGTTCATTTACGATGAAAGTTCGTTTGACCAAGCTGGTATGATTTATAGTCAAACGTAGTACAAGATTAGTTTAGTTTATATATAGTTATAATATTTTATATTTTCTCTCTGCTTAAATTATTAATTGTTAATTGTTCTTGTTATATCAAAATTTTAACAATGATCTTATCACAAAATCAAAAACTATAAATTACGATAAATTATCATAAAATTTGCTAAGAATAAAAAAAAACGCTTAACGAATATTAAATAACATAGAATTTGTTAAATAAGTATTTTATAATTAAATATTTTATCAAAAATAAATAAAATACTGAAGACATAGAATATATATTGTTTATTTTAATTGATTATTAAAATTGTTGTGCATCATTTCAAGTAATTTTAAGTATTATGTAGAAGAATAGTTGAATTTGATTTACATAGCTATGTGTAATTACTTATTACTATTTTATTAGTGTGTTAATCACTTAATTTATTTTGTGAGTGGCAGCTATCTTCTATAGAACCTGTTTATTGATCTTAATGAAACACTTATAGCTAAGTTATAGAACGAATAAATGTTTTGTAACTAAGTGTTCATTTAAAGTAACATTATAATTATATTTTCAGGAATAAAATAATTAAAATTACAAATTGTTTTTTTGGTAACTAATTATAACTTTTAAGTATTGACTTTATTTAAAATAGATTTTGTAAAAATGAAAATACTCTTTAATTGATAAAATTAGTTATTCAAATAAATAATTAATTACATATTGTAATATTATAAGGTTTATTAAGCTTTTTAAAGAATTTTAAATTTATCTTCAGGAAAATAAACAATAATATGCATTAGTAAATAATTTGTTATTTCTTCTTTTGAATACAAAGTTTGCAGATACTAATAGTTATATTAAATATTAATGACGACGAAGTATAGTTGATAACAATTATTATACAAAACATTTAATTCTTGTCGCATATTATAAAAAGTAAAACACAGAATATACTAACGGATTTATTATGATCAATAAATAAATTTCCTATACTTAGCATATGGATCTTCAAATTTTCTTTACAAAATCTATACTTCAAATACAATTGGATCAATATTCAACCACTTCAAGAAAAATAATTTTTCTAAAGAAACAATCTCCACAATTTTAAATATCTCTCATCTCTAATACTCTAAAAACCAATAAAAATCTTCCAAACACCTAATATAAAAATAAGAACTCACATAATAGCAATTGAACTCCTAAACTCAACCAACCATAAAGATCCTAGAACCACTTATTTAATCTTAAACCATACTTTCACCAAAAAACACTCTAAAACACTCAAAAACCCTACAACACCCCGAAATAAACACTAGGAAGTCTCCATTACGCAAATCCACATCTCCTGTAACCAAAGAGCCAAGAAGGAATCATACAAGCTAGCATTAGCTGGATTTAGAAAGTGCCTATCCCCTATCTGATCAAAAAACCCATCACCAGTGACATCTTGATCAACCACCAATGGCCAAACTTAAGGGTCCAAAGTTCAGGGACGAATGAAGTTCGACTCAAAAGGGTTCACGAGGACTCAACGAGTCAAGTTCGTGGTTATACTAGGAGGGGAAAAAAAGCTGCAACGAGATCGGTGACAGTGGCGTGGAAAAAGAGGGAAAGAGAGAAAGAGATTCGCCAGACGGTCTCATCAGCATAGGTGATGGGTCGAGATACGAGTGGGGCCAGGGCTGGTATAAAAGGGGCACCGTAGCATCTGTGAAGCATCAGTCCTCAAATCCAAGGAACAGCAACAACCATGAGGGCATTCATGGTGAGTCGAACCTCTCTTTACTCACTGACCCTCTTCTGTCGACATCCTCTTCCTGTCCGGTAGTGTTAGGCTCCTGTAACGTTCCTTTTGCGGTTTCTTCTTCAATTATTTCCTTTTTTTTTCTTTATTCGCGTTAGATTTTTTGTAGGGGTTTTGTTTTTATTCAGTATTGATGTTGCATCAACTGTATATAAGTGGTTACCATGAACAACGATATTTGCTATGGATAGTAAGATTCTATGAGGAATTAAATTTTGATACAGAACATGGATACACTATGGGGAATTCAATTCTTTATACGAAACAAATGTACTGTACGAAATTAAATTTTGCTATAAGATTTTTAATCTTTTAGAATTATATATATATTTTTTTTTTTTTTTTTTTTTTTTTTTCGGTAATGAGCACTAAGATTTGAACTTAGAGTTGCTATAGTTTGAAATTTAAAATGAGATTTGATGTATTTAGGGTTAGGTTTGGAGTAATTTGGTGGATGGTGTAGTTTAAGGAAGGAGAACATTGAAACCAGTGATATTTGATGATGATGAGGAGAGGGACAGTCAGAAGCACGTGGTTTGGACTTTTGTAACATTCTAGAAATTTGTGATTATTTAAGAAAAGTATTTTGTTGGTTTATTGTAAATTAAACAAGTTGGATGAAAAAGAATTTGTTTAAAAATTTAGAGAATATTTGTGAAACTTGTTTATCATGTTCAAGAATTGATAGAGGAACTGGACCAAAGTTGAATCCTTGAATTATTTTTTTTTTCAGTAAATTCGAAAATGGTTACTGTTATAATTTTTCACGCGGCTTTTGGCAAAGCTAGTTCTTAGTTAACTGATAAAAGAATTTTTTAATATTGAATAATCAATTTTGACTTTAATATTAAGAAACTTACAACGAATTGGGTATCTGAGTTTGGTACACTTCCTGTATTGAATAAATTTTCTTGGCGTTTACATTTGTCTTCTCGATAGAAACTCTACTTTTACATATTTATTTTCAAAATTCTTCTTTCTAAACTTTTATGTCTAGAGAATGTCAAATTAAAATTCTTTAATATCACAATAATTTGCAATCAAAATGTATTGAAAATGTATTAAGGTTCTAACTTAGCATTGCATACAAACAAATATTGTTAATAAAAATCAAAACTCCCCGGTGTATAAATGTTTTCCTTGTAAAATTAAAGTTAAATCGAAAGTTTCCTTGTTCATTTATCAAATTAACATAAAATTTTTTTGTTTTACATTTAATCGTTTGAAACCCTTGTATCAGTTTGCTCTTCTTAAGTTTCATTGCATCAAACTTGATATCATGTTTGACAATTGAATAGTTCTCCCATTTTCCGTTATACCATTCATAATAAATATTACTACATTTTTGTGCTTCGTTCTGTAGAATTTTATTCTACAACACATGCGTTTACAAAAAATATAATTATTTTTCAAACTCAATGTTAGTCATTTCCATAACCTAAAAATCCTTTAAAACCATTCAAATCATCTTTAAAAAAATAATTAACCAAGTGTAATTCGTACGATTGTCGTTACAGTAAAGTCAGTTTAAAAAAAAGAAAATTGAAATAAATATTTACACTCGCCCAGTGCTATTGCATGAGGAAGCATCAGTACCGGGAGTTTCAAGTGACGTATTAATGAGACGTATCAGCTGACTGATAAAAAAATTGTGATATAGAAATCATAGCTTAAGATAGTGATTATAGTTCAGTTCTTCCTTGTTAGATTTCCCTTATTGATACAAATCCTAAGACAAGATAAAACGAAAGATTAGATTCTTCGATCAGTTTTTTAATATTTGAAGAATACATAGTGTTTCTGAATAGGAAATTTAAAAAATATTTCTGTGAATAAAAGTTTGTAAATTTAAAGGTACAATCGTTCATAAATATAAATCAGAGATTCTTCTTTAATTACTTGTATTTTTAGAATAAATTTTTTTAAATATGATCCAACAGTACGATTTCCTTTTATCAGAGACTCAATATCACTAATCAATTATAATTCTTAGAAAATACAAATTCGAAAACTCTGATGTTTACTCCAAACTTAAAAGTTTCAAATTCTAACTTTCAGCGATCGGTATGAATAAGTCAACATATAGATAAAAATTAAATCCAAACGATTACGATTGCGAGTCGATTACGCTTGAATATAAACTAAGGTTTCTCAAAAATGATAACAATTTAAAATCGTTCAGTAGTTGAGAACGAGGAAAAGAAAGATCGGAAGAAGTTGCACGATAAGTCGTAAGCAATTGTCTTCGCGTGAAAGTAGTGAACCTACGTGAGACCAGAAGAGATGAAAGAGTGAGAGAAAAAAGGAAAATGAGAATTTGTGGAGAGCATAGAAAGGGAGAGGGTATGGGAGAAAGTAGAGAAGAGTGGGGATGATGACGACCCAGAAGACGACACAGATGCAATTGTGCTCAATATCAATGCATTCGATGATCGTATCAAAATTCACGATTATGAAAGTACAAGGAAAACTTTCCAATCCCATGTAATCTCATTTCCCCTATTCCATCCCTCTGACCTTTTATTAAAACTTCGGTTATTTTCTTGAAACTTCTTCACCGCCAACTGGTTATTTTTTACCATCTCTTTTTCATTTTAGTACCTCTGTAATATTTAGTTTTACAAGTATTAATTATTTTATTTAATTATGACCATAAGAATGTATCAAAGCTTAGATCTAATTAAGACAGACTATTTTAGTGTAGATTAGGTTCCAAAAAATGGGGAATACTTTGTTTAAAGTTTATTTATATTACTGTACGATAGAACAAAATTCTAGTATTGAATTATCTATACATATAGAATACCGAACTATATAGAATTCATAAAAATTTCTATCTTCTTTTGTAACCTTCGAGAACTATTGTAAAAATGATGTAAAAGGGTTCATCTTATTATTAAAATTAATTTTATATGTTTATTTTAGAAAATTTAATTAATTCTATAAGTTTACACTATCATACAAACTTCTCTAGTATCTATTATATTTCTTTATTTTATATTCCTATTCCCATATTTAATATCCTTACTCTATTCCTTCAACACTTTACTTTTTTAATTCCTTCTTCTATTGTTTTCCATTTTACTATTTGTACTTTATCCTTTACACCATTTCTTTACTTAACCCTACTCTATTCCTTTATTCCATTTTTCTATCCTACTCTTCTATTCAATATTTTTACTTCANACTATATAGAATTCATAAAAATTTCTATCTTCTTTTGTAACCTTCGAGGACTATTGTAAAAATGATGTAAAAGGGTTCATCTTATTATTAAAATTAATTTTATATGTTTATTTTAGAAAATTTAATTAATTCTATAAGTTTACACTATCATACAAACTTCTCTAGTATCTATTATATTTCTTTATTTTATATTCCTATTCCCATATTTAATATCCTTACTCTATTCCTTCAACACTTTACTTTTTTAATTCCTTCTTCTATTGTTTTCCATTTTACTATTTGTACTTTATCCTTTACACCATTTCTTTACTTAACCCTACTCTATTCCTTTATTCCATTTTTCTATCCTACTCTTCTATTCAATATTTTTACTTCATTCCATTTCTCTATTCCAATCTTGTACCTTATTTCTTCATCTAACTTTACTCTATGCCTTATTCTTATTTCTTTACACCATTGTAGTCCTTCACTTTTCCATATTATAAAATTCACAGACTTAATCTCTTCACCATCTATATTTTCAGATCGTGGTGCTTGCCACTTCGGCTATGGCGCGGCCAGAGGCAGGTTACTCTTACTCCCAACCCAGCTCTAGTTACGGAGCACCAGGAGGTGGAACCACTGGAATCGGTGGAGGAATCGGCGGAGGAATCGGTGGCGGACTCGGTGGAGGAATCGGTGGAGGATTCGGCGGAGGTTTCGGTGGTGGCTTTGGAGGTGGCGTAGGCGGTGGCGGCGGCTTCGGAGGTGGCGTAGGCGGCGGCGGTGGCTTCGGAGGTGGTGTTGGAGGAGGCGGCGGCTTTGGAGGTGGAGTTGGAGGAGGTGGCGGCTTCGGCGGCGGCTCTCTGATCCAAAAACACATTTACGTGCACGTGCCACCACCGGAAGCTCCTGAAGACAGACCGGCCAGACCCATCGCGCAACCACCACCACCCCAGAAACATTACAAGATCATCTTCATCAAGGCACCCACTCCGCCAACTCCTACTGCTCCTGCCATTCCTGCTCTTCCTCAACAAGATGAGCAGAAGACGTTGATCTACGTGTTGGTTAAGAAACCAGAAGAAGCACCAGAGATCACTCTGCCTACTATTGCACCAACCCAACCAAGCAAACCGGAAGTTTACTTCATCAAATACAAGACCCAGGTAATAAATGTTCCGTTACCATATCAGATTAAGATTAGTTTCTTTGATATTTTTTCTTCTCTTTTTATTCATATTTGTTTTATTCTTGACTCATATAGATTGTTGTATATTTGTAAAACCTTTCAATTTGTAGAATTTAAATAATTTTCAGGATTTACTACATTAAAATATTTGTGTTTTTGGAATCAAGTTATACAATTTAAATTTAAAACAAATATATCTAAAACATATTGAAAGTTATGTACGTTAAGGGTTGCCATACGATACTAAAAATCATAGTATTCAAAATGATATGAAAATATTCTATGATCTCATTATAAAACCTCCATTAAATTTCTATTTCATCCTTGGTTACACCTTAATGGAAGTAACATAGTAAAGTTTTCCAGGAACAATGTTCCTATTGTCTGTTAAGTTCTTCTTCTCAAATTCAATTCAAAGTTCTATTCAAAATTGAGAACCACCAAACACAAGTGTCTTCCACAACGATCAAGTAATGAACGCCATAACTTTTACTTTAACGAAACAAACAGTATCCTCAATCAACGTAAGACCATTCTTCCTACAATAAAACAATATTCCTAATACCAACAACTACTCAATTCTAAAACCTTCTCTTCAAACCTTTTGATTCCTACTACCCCTGACCTCAAAAAATCTAACCTTTTTCCAACAAAAACTCACCACAGTGCCCTCTACAAATTACAGAAGGAAGTTACCTCTGGTGGCGGTGGCGGCGGTGGAATTGGCGGTGGCGTTGGTGGAGGAATCGGTGGAGGAATCGGAGGAGGAATCGGAGGAGGAATCGGAGGAGGAATCGGAGGAGGAATTGGCGGCGGTGTTGGAGGAGGAATCGGTGGAGGAATTGGCGGAGGAATCGGTGGTGGCGTCGGTGGAGGAATCGGTGGAGGAGTCGGTGGTGGAATCGGCGGAGGCGTCGGCGGAGGGCTGGACGGTCACGGCGGCAGTGGACCAAGCGGACCCAGCACGTCCTATGGAGCTCCCGGCGCTTCAGGGCCTTACTAGTCACTCAAAATGCCCATTGAACCCCCGCAGCTCCTCCTCTACCCGCAATCGAACCCATCTCTACGCTCCGCGACACGCACGCATTCACGGCTTCGGCCACGGCTTCAGCCACGGCTCAATAGCGATCCTATTGGACGCAACACACTGTGATCCCACGTGGACGACCGCGGTGACGAGCAGGAACAGGACAATCGAGTGGAAAATCGATAGTAACACGATGCTCCTGCTCGCGATTCGGAGTTACACGATTAGCAAGAATAATAAGAGAACGACCACGTTCATAAGGATGACCGTGACGACCAGGATGATGACCACGATCATGACGATGATAATGATGATGATGATAATGACGACGATCATGATGATGATGATGATGATGATGATTGTGATCCTAACGAATGTTAGGAACACGATAACCAAGACGACGACGACGACGATTAGGATTAAATGTTTTTTATACGTTACTTTTTGCAAGAAAACGGTGGCGAAATAAAGCTTTTTTATGTATTTTTACATAAAATAATAGCGTGTGTTCTTTTATCCGATCCCTTGGCCCTTTTTGGTGTTAGATAGGTTTGGTTAAAGTTCACTATTGAGAATTCTGATTTTGAATTCATATTGAGAAAATTCTGGAATTTCCTAGTTAACTTAATTGTTATGATTTGATGATTACTAATTTATTATATTTAAACAATTTGATAGTAGAAAATTGAAAACTTTGGTGTTGAGGAAAAAATATAATTCTAGAATATTTTTTATATTTAAATTACTATTAAATTATTATTTAATTAATCATTCTTTTTCTTTTAATGAAAATACTGGGTTTGCTGTTATTTTAGAAGATTATGAAAATGTATCATTTGCAAAATCTGTGTTTTGATGTTGTTGAATATTACAACAATTTTATATGAAACTTTGTGAAATTACCATTTTTATGTGAAATAATGTCGAATCAGTTATTTTCTGGAAGTTATAGCAACGTGAAATCATGTCTGATCGATCTTCGATTTTTTATCTGACTAATTTCTCTCACACGTGGACTGGAGCATCGTGAACTTTCAATTTCTACTATTTGTGCTCCTTTTCACCTGTTTAAGAGGGCCAGAGAAAGTCGTCTGTGAAATCATCCTTCGAGAACAAACATAGTTCCTTGAAAAATAAAAATCATCATCTCTTGCCAAAATAAACTTTCCATTAAAAGTACCATAGGCATCCACCGAGTAAAATAGAACCAAAACCAAAATGGTGGACTAAATCATATCTACTATTGCTATATGTGAACCGAGTTTTTTCTTCAATTCTTTTATCAAAATTAGAATAAATATTATTTTAATCAAATTAGACCACATAAAACCAAAATGGCACATTAGACCATATCTACTACTCTTATCTATGAACTAAATAATCTAATAAAATAGTTCCGTTTTAGTTCTTTTATTAAAAATAAAACAAATGTTATTTTAATTAAAAGACATCAAATAAAACAAATGACGGTGGTTTAAATAATATTGATTGAACTAAGTTATGGACCTAATCTTTTTAGTACTTACTTTTTAATTTGTTTTAAAATAGAATTATATTTATGAATATTATTCATACACTGAATAAGTTAGAGTAAATAATAACAAAGTATTTTTATATATTTTTATTGTTATTTATTGAGCTATTTTCAATAATAATTAGAAATATTTTTTATTTGCTTTAAGTATTACCATTAAAAGATGAGTGCTTGTTCAGTAGCTGTTTAATATGGCAAAGAAAATGATCTCACAATGAAGACCATAATATCCATAATTGCTATGATCCAACCATTGAAGTAACAATCGAGATAACGATCAATGGCGACAATTGTGCCACTGACCCGTGATTATCCGATGACAATGATGACAGTAATCGTACCTTTGGGGTAACATTGAGAGTAATTGAAATTGCATTCTTAGTGCAATATCTTCTTTTGTGTATTGTCTAAACGATGACAACTTGAAAGTAATAAGAGGAAACTTATGATTTTAAATAAATAGGCAATTATTAAATTATTATCTTTTAAATTTTATGCAAAATTTATGTCATTGTATAAACATATTTTTAAAAAATAGTTCAAAAGGATACTTAAACTAGAAAAATAATTTTACAACTCAAAAAACTTTTATAAATAGAGTTATAGTTTTAAAATTACAGGAAATTTTTATGCGCAAACTTAGAATTTTTAAATAATAAATGACTGAATAAATTTATAGAGCCTAAAGGAATTCTAATAAATGGAGTTATCGTTTAAAAATAATAAAAAGTTTTTATCCACAAGGTTGGAATTTAAAAATAATAAAAAAGCTGAATAAATCTATATTTTAAGAACAATAAAAAATTAATTACTGTTATTTTCTTTTATAAATTATTCATTAACACTAATAATTAATGTAAAAAATTAATGTTGTCTATATTATTATAAACGACAATTTTTATTTTTATTATCAGACAAGTAAAAGTCATTCTAATATTCATTATACTGCTACGTATAGGGTGATCCATAATACCATTTTTATTATGATAATAACCTCAAAGTGGAAATAATGCAATGAAAAATTGAGTTACACGAGACTACGTTTCACCTTAATTTCTCCTTATTCGCAAGAACACATGTAACGAAAGTCTGAATTGGTGCAAAGTTATTAAAATATTGCAACAAGTAGTGACCGCATTCAGCAGAAATGTTGATTACTAGACGCTACAAATTTTTAGTCATAGAAGATTCTTATTTTGCATAATATAAAAATGGAAATTCGTCGATTTGTAAACTATTAAATAAAAAACGATTTCAAAATATTTCATATATTTATTCAGTGATATAATTTTATTTAATGTAAATTATAATATTAATTTTTTAATTAAAATTAATGATTACTCTTTCTTTTCAAATTATTTGGCTTCTTTTGTGTGATTGATATTTTGCAATTATTAAGTAAAAAATTATTTCAAAATATTTTATATATTCATTTAGTAATAATAATATCATGATTTTGAAATTATGAATTTTTTAGTTATAATTAATATTTGTTCTTTTTTTACTATTTTATGTTCAAATACGTATTTTTCAAATATTTTGAATACAAAGTGGAAATCAATTTGACCAATTGAATACGCTGCTAAATTTTTAGATTATAACAAAAAATTATTGGTCAAGAATTATTTACACGATATTAAAAAAAAATTGTTTTAAATATATAGTGCGGAAAGAAATTTCTTTAAAATAAGGAAAGAATATCTAAACGAATGTCCTATTTAACTTTGCTTTCGAATTATACTGTTTTCGTATTCTTCGAAGAATTTATACTTATTTTTGGAGAAAGTTTGAAGTAGTAATTTACTGTTTTCATTACTGTTGATCAGGTACACTAAATTTGTTTTTATAAAAGTTGGGCTCTTTAATAACAATAAACTTAATAATTTTTAACGTAAAAACAATTATAGCTTTGACAACAAATTTTTACAATTTATTATAAAATGTATATCAATTTTTCTTATTTATTATTTCATATTAGGAATTATTTTAACAATTTTCAACATAAAAAATTACAGTTTCAAAATAAATATTTTATAATTTATTGATAATTATATATAAATTTTTCTTATTTATTATCTCATATTAGGAATTAGAGATAAATTAAAAATTATTTACCATACTAACTTTATTCGTAAAAAAGAAAAAAATATTATTTATTAAAAAAATAAAGAACTTAAATAAAACTATAATATTTATTAATTATCCTTAATAACACTGAAGCAAAAAAAAAAAAAAAAAATACGAACAATTATGAAA
Source organism: Ctenoplectra terminalis (assembly GCA_019453375.1). Classification (NCBI taxonomy): domain Eukaryota; kingdom Metazoa; phylum Arthropoda; class Insecta; order Hymenoptera; family Apidae; genus Ctenoplectra; species Ctenoplectra terminalis. The sequence goes on along the minus strand of SMSQ01003755.1, from coordinate 29,844 downwards.
TTAAAATTAGAAAAAGCAATTTACTTAAAACACGAATAATTAAAAAAAAAAATAATAACCACCCGTAAATGAAATGCAAACAGAAAAAACGATAAATTTTAATTTTCACTTCCTCCAAGGCAAATGTTGAACAAAATTTGTATTCTAATCGAGGATTTCGAAAGTGCTTACGTTTGCTAAACAAAATATCCGATTACGTTAACCAGACGGTAAACAATTTCCATTCGGATCCAGGACTAACCTGTTCGCGTAAATAAAGAGAAACTAACCTAGCGCGTCGTTTCGTATCGTTCAATTCTGCGCATGATGAGATAAAACGTGTAAACGGAGTATTGTGCAACGTGGCTTGCTTTTTAGACCATAATGTTTTAGCATTATACAAGCTGGGAAGAGTCCTGGCCCACGCCACTCTGTGTGGGAAATCCCACTATGGTCCACTAATCCCTAACGCGGCGTGTTCGCATGAACGCGTCACGATTGCGTTACGTGCGCGCGTCGTCGAAAGATTTGTATCAACCGCGCATTCAAACCTGCTGTTCAGACCAACCCAACTTACTATTGCTTGTTAACTGTGGAAAGAATCGTATAGAAATGTGAAACACCGAAATTAGTGGATTAATGTTGATTAAAGTTAACCCTTTGCACTCCTAAATATTATTTTAAGTTTCATAGGACTATTATGAAAATTTTAAGTTTTATTTTGGAAAGAAAACATAACTATAAATGTTTACGATTTTTTTATTTATTTGGTTAATTTGCTTTATTTTAAATTAAAAAATAAAGTTTGAATTACATAAAACAGTCAAATGAAACTAATAGACACGATTATTATAAAAGCAAAATATAGGTATTAGGAATAAGATCAGATATTATTCACAAGGGACGTCACTTAATTGCAACGCACAAATTTTTATGAAATTTACATGTGATACAGTGTTTAAGAAAATATTTGACACGTTTTTTTTTTTATCTGGAATCATCCATATTTAGAGAATGAAAATAGCCCTCAAAGTTAGGGATCAAAAATATATTTTCCTCGGTATATCAAAAATTATCCACACTATTACACAGCTAGATCTGCGATTAAAGAGTGCACAATTTTTGTTTAAACAATTCTTCTTTGAAGCGAACAGTTTCCTAAATATTGAGGAAAATATATTTTTCACCCTTAACTTTGAGTGCTGTTTTCACCCTTTAAATATGGATGATTGTGGATAAAAAAATACGTGTCAAATATTTCTTTAAACATTATATCATATGTAAATTTCATAAAAATCGGCGTTGTACACTTAAATGATATCTCTCGTCAGTTTAAAGTAGGTATAAGGGAATGTGTGGAACGAATGAAGGATGCAGGGTGTGATACGCAGAATAGATGTAACAAGTATTAAAAATTCTGATACTTTGTAAAACCGAGTCTGATTCTTAGCGTTTTAAGCTTAAATGAAGACATATTACTACTACTATAGAATTTAACTTAAAACTAACTACATAGTTGCGTCAGTGAAATACAACAAGTTAATAATGTATGAACCCTCTATGGCTCGTGTGACTTAAAAGTTACAAAAAATTGTTTTATCTAATTGTCACTGTTCTATTAAATTTGATTATTGTATTATTATAGCGACGCCACGACACATCTGTAGCAATTATTAGTTTAAAAATTTTTAAATCAAAGTGAAAAACTGTAAGCAATCGTAATTTTTCTCTGATAAGCAGATAAAATTCGGGCTATAGAGGGTTAACAAAATAATATACTAAATATAAAATAAAACAAAAATAGTAAACTGGATGAACTAAATTTTTGAAAATTTACTTAATAATTTAGTTAGATTTTATTAACATAAGTTTTCAAATTTATAACCTAATTATAATTATAGTAATTAAAAAGAGAATCTAACCTAGCATACATAACTATAATTATGATAATTTTTTCAATAATAATGAAATATTATATATTTAATTAAAAGACTAATAGTTGTTAGTATTAATTATTAAGTAAACAACATTATTTAATTATAGTAATTAATTTTATGATAAACAAAACTTGTACAACTTTATTCGACATTTTCGCAAAGGAAAAAATTGCTTGAAATCATCTGAGAAACCTGCCCCATTTCCGGCTCCTTCACTGTGTTTGGGACACCCTGTATAGGCTGTGTGTTGAGTAGGCAAATATCAACTCACTAAACAGCCAGTAGAATATGTACTTTAGTCAGACATGTACCAAGCCTTGTGTAAATAACTCGAACATAAATAAAATCTTTCATATCTCTGTACATACGTGTTTTGATATTGACTTACACATAAGAAATAGTTGGCAACAGTAAACACTCAATAAATTCTGAAAACATTTAACAATGTGTTGGAAAGTGTACAATATTTTCCGATCTGTTCAAAAAATTTTACAAGTTCAAATACCATAATAAATAACAGTTATTTATAATAAAACTATTTCCTTCTCAAAATAAATTATGAATGCTATAACAATTTTTTACAAATATAGTTTTATAAAAAAAGTTTGAAATTTTACAAATAAATTTTGCGAACCAAAATACACATTATGATAACTAACGTATTTTTATGCATTTATGGGAAATTTAAAAGTTAAAAAATGCACAGAATGCACATAATATGAAAAATTATACAAATTATAGTGCTTTTTATAATACTTGGTAGGTGAAATAATTTTCACACGTAGTTTTACTTTTTTTTTACTATAATCTCAAAAATTGAATTTGCATAAAGAACAGATAAAACAAGCTCGAATCTTAACTTAAAATCTACGTTTACAGTATTAATATTTTGCATGCCTAAACATTTCCAAGTTAAGTGTTTCTTTGGTAAGAAAAAAATTGTAGCGTTACTGATGCCTTTGTACGTCCAAAATGTTTTAAAAAGATCAGAGAATAAGACTTATCAATTTCAAATAAAAATTCTAACTTTGAATTTTGACTTTAAGCGGGATCTCATGTTAGTACTAGCTTTTCAAAACAATTAATTTTGTACTCGTTTACATTTTCTCTATTTTCATAATAAATAATATTTATAAAACTGTTATTTCTCTTAAGTATGCACAAATAAATGATGAATATAATAACACAACAATTTTTAACTTTTTCTCTTTTTATTCCTCGGTATTAACACTAAAACAACCAACGCGCTCAAAACGACCAATTTCACGTACAATTTTCATAAATTTACTGTGATAAATTTCGAGGATTTTTCACCACTTTTTTGTGAAAAATATAAATAAAAATTCTTCTTCCTTGCATTATGTATTTCTTCATACACCCTTTATTTTTATTTTTTCCGTACAAATAAGTACAGTAAAATCCCGTTTATCCGAATCAATCGAGATCGAACCCGAACCGGACAATCACATACAAAATTAACCACATACATAACACAGTCTTTATATATTTCATTCTATTTAATTACGATGCGACCAATTAGTGCCTTTTGTGAAGGAAAGGCATCCGATTTGAATAAAAGCGTAACCGAGTAAAACTCTCAGAAGAAAACAGCTTGTACACATTCGTAGGTGTAGATTCAGCATTTTAACTAATTAGTAAATCATTCATTTATTAAAAAATAATTCTTGCTCGCAAACATAAAAATTTTATTTCTGCAATGTGGCAAATATACAGAGCGATTCACCTAAGCATGCCATCCAAAATACTTGTAAACTTATTTGGTGTATGAAAAACTGGTTAAGGCAAAAATTGTATACTATCAAAGAAGGAATACGATGTAATAATTAGTTTTCTGCTATTTTGAATTTTTATCAAGATATGAAGATCACTTTCAGGTTTTTCATCGTAATGGCGAAAATTTGAAGTGGCATACTTAGGCGAATAAGCCACCCTCTATATCATATTTTACGGTCTGGATAAATCAGAAATCCGAGTAAACAGAGTTTCACTGTATACTTCAATCGTCGTTAGTTCTAGCGTTAATCGGACAAAAACTTGATCCTGTAACAAGATTTGCGGAAAACAACCATTTCCCAAACATGGCGACCTTATCAATCAGTCGATGAACTCTCCCCGACCACCAGCAGCGAATCATTTTCACGAAAGCAAATCAGCGAAGGTTCGCCGAGAAGGCTCGACCTCGGTGACGTTCTTGGAGAACGGCTTCTCAGTGACAGAAAGGCGGAGAGAGGAAGGAGGTGTACCTGGCAGTCGTCTTCATCTTGATTAGTGGCTGTTTAAGAATAGTGAAAGTTTCTCTGGCTTGCGTCACGACGCCTTTCCCAAAGAAGACGCGGAAATCGACGCCTTCCTCTTGCACGGACGATCGATCTTTTCCGCGGCTGACTTTTTTCACTAAACCATCCGCCATATTTGATGACGGCAACTGTTTCGTCTACTTTTTCTTCTCGAGTTAACTTGCCAAGGGTGTGCATAATTAATGCTTTTGACGGTCTTTGAGAAAAGAGAAAGTGCACCTGTATAGCGATAAATCTTCGAGTACCGAGGGGTATCATTATTTAACGCCTGTAATGATACTTTGACTGGTCGTTACAAGCGCCGCGAAAGAAAGTGATCGATTGAAATTTGGTCATTTTCGATGGAGGATGACTCGGTTGATCGAGAGCTTTATTAACACTGAAAACAGAGGCGGACCGTGTGTAGCCACTGCGGAACTGCAGCACCCCCAATTTTTTCTTCGTGTATAAATATATTTATTAATTTAATTTGTTTGCAATATTTAATTTCGTCATCGACATTTCTATACAATTCTCTTATTTTGTATGAAAAATAATAAAAATACATGTGTAATGTAGCACTTAGGAGGATATTGCTACACGCGCAAGCATATGTACGTCATAGCAAGATGCGAATTGTGCGAATCCACTGTTGTTTATTTGCAAAACAATATTTTTGCATGTTTCACTTTTTTTTTTTAATGTTCACCATAATTTTTATATTTTATCCAAACATGTGTTTACAGTGTGTATGCACATTTTAAAAGTTGTAACACATCTACAATTTTAAGTCACGATAAATTTTCATAGAAATTCTATGAATTTTTAACTATGTATTTTTTTAACATTTTCCGGGATTTTTTGTAAAATATATGAATAATTTGTTTCTCTTATATTTTGTATCTTTTCAAATAGGGTAAGTTCAGGATAGTTCGACAACTTTTTGGAAAGAAACCAATGCATTGTTGGTGTTTTACATTTTTGTTGTTTTGTTTTTGACAATATTTAAAAATTTAATTTAGAATGATGTACAATACTTGTTAAGGAAAGCAGAATAATATAGGAAAAGAAAATTGTATTTCAGAGTGACCTTAATAACTAAAATGGTCGGATACTTTTGTGATTAACTGTATCTTGTCTCAGAAAATTCGAAATTTAAATAAATTTGGCATTTTTGAAAAAAAAAAAATTAATGAGAAGATTAAACAACTTCAAAAATACTTGAAGAAAAAAAAAGTTGTTTAGAATGATAAAATATGTATGTTCTTATATTTACGAATAACGCTGTGAACGTTTCTTATTAACTAATTATAAGTTACAAAAAATGTAAATATTTGCAGAAGATTATTTCATTAATACAAACAATAACGCATAAAGTTTGATTACATATTTTTAAAATGCTCCTCATTTTTGTGATTACAGAAAATTTTTACTATAAGAAAATATTATTACCAAATTATTTTATTTTAATTAGTTTGTAATTTCTATAAAAATTTATATTTTTTAAAATACAGTAAAAAAAAGTATAATTTCGGTAAAAAATTATTTCACCTACCAGGTATTATAAAAAGTACTATAATTTGGATATTTTGTACACTTTGCCATATTATTTAAATTTTTTTATAAATGCATAAAGATTCGTAGTTTAGTAATTATGTATCTTTGTCTTTCACCTGGATTACTACATTTGTGACGACATAAGTTTTCGTAAAATTCTGTTCTTTTCTTATTAACACATTCGTCTTCAAGCGTTGTTAAGCGTACTGTTAAGCGTACACAAGTCAATACGATGTTTAGTTGGTAATTTCACTTCAGTAGTTTTTTTTCTAAAGTATTACTCATCACCGTACTCACTTTCTATTTCAAAATTCTGTCTAAGCTGTATGTAAAGTCTTTAAAATGAATGATTTCCTTAAAGAAAGTGGTTCCTGAGCAAATCTCTTCTCCTACGTCGAAACTTTTATTACAACGTATATTAATTTTTTAATTATAACGCACTTAAGTCAACAAGGTTTATGAGCCCTGTGTTAAAAATTTTATAATAAACATAATATAGCGTAAATATATTTGCGTCTATTTAAATTTTCTGTGGGACTTCTTATTCGTGTACTTTTGCAATTGCAGTAAAATTATGAGTTATAACACTTTACATTGGTATATCAAAAAATTTCTTCAATTTATGATAATTATGACATTAGTTTAATAATTTTATAATTTTATAACGAGTAAAATTTATTAATAATTATTTAACTCACTTGATAAACATTTTAAAATATAATACTTTTTTTGTAATATTAAAATAAAATTTAATAAAAAAAGGATGTCACAATAAAAACAAAGAAGAATGTAAATAAATTAAGAATTTATACATTTCTTGTAGCATGAGTCATAACATTTTGATGTAATTCTTCTCTGACTATCCAAAAAACAATTTGATCCCTGTGGGAATCCCTCAAATCACAGTTTACAATTTCCTGGGAATCACCAGATATTCACAATACTCTTTAAACTAAAATTTCTAACACCTTCTTTAGTTCTCAAAAAGTACATAAATCTTCATTGTGAATTTTTAAGCAAATTTATATTTTTATGAGTATAGTTAAAAAAAAATAGAAGCTAAATAGACAATAGTTTTATTCACCAAATATTATAATGAGTATTATATTTTGAAGTACTTATATATTTCTATTTATTATGTGTATTTCATGTTCAAATTTTTCATAAATCCATAAAAATTAACATCTACTAATAATCCACAACTACAACCTTCAATTTCATAACTCCTCGTCAAAAACACAGCTTCTCTAGCATTGGAAGAGTTACTTCTCCCAAGTCACTAGCATCAGTGACCCAAGACGACCCTTAAACAGACCCACCTTCCACTTTTCCTCCCTCTCCATAAACTATTAGAACCTTTTGAAAAGTCATCTCGGCCAACACACCAAGCATCCAGTGCATAATCTTCATCTCTATAATCTACAAGTCACAAAATAATCAGTGAAAGGCGCCCGTACTAATAGATACAGATACAATAACAACCATGTGAACAGGGAAAAGAATCAAGGGTAAAACCAGAGATCTGCCGGTCAATCGGGGTAACTGAACCCTGGTGTAAAAAAAGAGAGAGGAGAGAGACAGTGTGAGAGAGAGAGAATCAAGACGGTCGGATCGAAATTCGTTCCGATTTTTTGTCAAAGGAGGTCGAGGAATGACCTTTCAAGTCTGCCTCTCTTTTCACGGTATAGTAACGATACTCTTGATCCCGTGGTGTGTTACAGGAAGCCGAAAAGGGACTTCACGTGGTGGCCATGTGAAAGTTGCCTCTTGGCAGACGTTGCTCTTCTCTGCCCCCGCACCTCTCTCTTTCTCGATAGTTTTCCAGGGTTTCTCAGGTAAGATTTCTTACGAGAGCATCTTCTCAGCTGCGTAAGAACGTGAGAGAGAGCCCGCTTTCGTTTCCTCCTTCTTCCTTTCACGACGCTAACGCAGCCCGCTTTCCCCTCAATTCATGGTGCAGTCATCCTTCTTACTTTCTGGTGTTGGTTCTTCGTTTTTCTTTCTTTTTCGTTTCCTTTTGCTCGTTAGATCTTTTATCATTGGATTTATTGGATTGGTGGTAGGTGTCTGGTTGAGTCTGGTTGTTTCTGGAAGAGATGATTTAATTTAGAGAGGTATCACTTTATTAATCCTTAATGGCTATTATGGATTAAATTTTACCCCAAATGAATTTTGTTTTAATATCGTAGAGAAAGTTTATTTTTAGGTAATAGTAGTCTGGTAATTTCTGTCTAATATTATATGATAATATGAAATCTAGAAATAGAATATAAATATAGAATATTTCTAAATTAAATAAATAAATTTTAAATGTAGAATATAAAATATAGAATGTATACCGATGAAACATATGAAATTTTATATATCTAGAATGTATAAAAAGAATTCAACAATCTTTGGTCCCTCAAAGTACAGTTCAACTAAGATTTGTAATTATTATATTGCTTTTATCATTGGTTTCAAAAATAAAAATTAAATATACCGGGGTGAAATTTTAGTCATAGCATTAAGTTGATTTTGTTTGATAATACCTGTTAAGGGTTATAGAAGGTTTTAATTGATTAAAATGTTTCTTCATTTTTGTGTCCAGTGAACTGACCGCCTTTGAAATGTTGATTTTAATTTCGTAAATTTTCTATGAATAATAATTTTGATGATAATTATTCAATTAGTAGTAAATTGTTGACAAAAATTTGGATTAGGTGTTATATTAATTAGAAGACTAGATTTTTGATTGTCTTAGAAAATTTTATTTAATTATAATTATTGTGAATATTTTACAGTAATTTTCAAACAAGAAAATTTTTTAACTATAAGGAACTTATTTTTTTTTTTTAATTTTATTAAAAATTAAATACATAAAAAGTTATAGGACAAAACACTTTTACCAGGAATAGCAAATTTTAGATGGAAACTTGAATAATAACACGTTTCAAAGTGGAAACGTGACTTGGAACATTATGTTTATGAAAGTGTGTATTCTCGTTTTGAAATCTAAAAACGTATATCTAATCTAAAAATAACAGCTTACTCATCTATTGTCAATTCGCGAAACTACTCAAAAGTAGAACAATTTACAGTTAAGCAAATCGAATGGCAGAACTAAAATAAAAAAGAAATGACCGACATTGATTTCGCGATAAAAAAAAAATGATGAATGAAACGGTAGGCTCTTTATCATCCTAACATCATTTAATCAATCGTTTAATTAATCGCTGTTCGTTCAAATACTACAGTAGCTAATTTAATTATCAAAAACCCATATATTTAATTATGTTAAAAAAAATAATTCATGAAACTCATTCTTTTATTTTAAAAAAACAAAAACAACATTCATCCAAAAGTAATATAAGAATAAAAAATAAAGCTTTATAAAAGATAATATAAGTTAATTTAAAATTCTTAAAGTCGAATTTATTCTATTTTGATTAAATTTAAATTATCAATTAGAAAATTTTACATTACTTAACCTGCCAAAAATAATAAAATAAATTTATTAAAGTTAACAATTAATGAAGCAGCTTATCGAAAGACCTAGGGCCCTCTAAGCAGTGTAGGTAATCGTAATTCCGCCATGTTTAAAAAAATGCATTATAAACCTGATAAATCTCACACGCTCGTTAGTATTTCCTTCCTCAGTTTTTCATCGTTACAATGAAATATAGACCGAATCATACACTGAACTCTGTATTTCATTTCTTCCATGCTTGTCCCTCTCGAAATTTCGCAAAATCAGCGTGTCGAGGTCGGCGAAGAAAATTCTAGACAGCCAGGATTGCTTCTACAAGATACTACACACTCCATGACCTCGTCTTGCACTCATTCTCGTTTTGAAATACGCACATCCCGCGTGGGGAGTGACCGTAAGTTACACATAGTATTTTTACCATCGATTTATCATGTTAAGAGCACGATTAAATGAATCGAACGATTAAAAATATTCAGTAATAATATTTTATCAAAGAAAATGAAATAAAATATTAATTACAAAACTATAATTTTAGGAAATTAATTTTTTTTAAAGAAAATTGTATCCCGAATAACATAATAGATGAAAATAATTATCCTATTTCTGGCTACTTAAATTTAAATAATCTTCAATATAGAAATTGAAAACTAATTATAGTCCAATTGTTAATTCAATTGTATCAATAACTTGTATAACTTGTTGAATATTTATTGATCATTTTCTTTATCCCGCATATTTTATTTTTAATTTATTACAAATACATAGAATATAACCTATTGTCTGAAAATTGACTGAATCATTATTGATCTACTAATTAATAAACATCGACTTAATAAACGTGATCAACAATAGAATGAACCTTAATTACCCGATACCATACTTTCCAATACTCTATTATATCTCTCAAATAATTAAAAATAGGTTACAGAAATCGAGAAGAATCACGTTCATATACTTTCTTCGTAGTTTGATCATTACGTAGATTGAAATTCACTTACGAGATACTACCGCTAATTATGACGATGATACGACTATGAAACATGGAAACTATGTCAAACTGAAAATTAAGGAATCATGCATGATTCATTGAGAGTCATGCATATAACGATTAAATATTTAAAACAATGGACAATAATTACCCAGCCCGTTTACTAAATTTACCCGTCAGCTATAAACCTTAATTAGCAGTTATCTTCATCTTATATATAATTATAAATTTCTCCAATAGCAATTCAACGAATCTCGAAATTAACCCTTTTACTATGGTGTAATAAAAACTGCACTCTTCTTATTCAAATTAATATAATTTTTGTCAATATAACAAAAATATACGTATCAAAATTTAAGTACATTGCATAATAAATTATGGTACAACACATGTAAATGAAAATAAAAATAATTCTGTGCTATAAAATATGTGAATGTACAATTTTAACAAATGATTATTTAGTTTATGAGAACGTATATATTCGTCCTCCGTAGCGAAATGGTTACATAGAAACGTTCGAGCATTTCCCCTAGAAATCCCTAAGGTGAATCACTCGATTGACCTAAAGTCGATCGATCTCTCGATTTAAAACCAATCGACGTCGGTTCGTACAAGTTACACGGTATCATGGACGCCGAATAAGAAAAAGGAAAGTAGTGAAACGCAATTGGTATTTTGCTATTATGCAGCTTATCGGCTCCAGGAACGTTTATTGGCCTTTTGACCTTAGCTTTCACTCGATTAGGTCCTCTTCTTCCTTGTTTCGCTACTCGCATACACGCGTTGCATCCAGCTATCCCGTGACTCTCTCGTGTTTAATCGTTCTTATCGGTCTTTATCCCAGACAATATGATCGTTATTATTGCACAACAAATTGTTATTACGCAACGTCGTGTTCGAAGAAGTGAATTAAAGCACGAACGTCGGTCTCGGGATCGAGAAACGTCGGAGGTGTTTAAGGCACGACTTCATTAAGATTAAGATTACTTTCTTTGCATAATTATCTTCATTTTGTGTGAGGTTATCTTGTCGCGCTTAATTGTGGCAATTATGTAGTACAACGTGTGACAAATATGTTGAAAGATGAGAGAAAGATTTATACGTAGATGTATTCGTCCAATTTGTTTTTTAGTCCTATTATAATGTATAGTAATGAAGATACTTTATCACTTACGTCCATTTATAAGTAGTTTTAATTATAGTAGGGTAAGTCCGAGATAGTTCAACCACCGGTAGAGACCAGCCATTATTAATATCTCAAAATAAAACAAATAAATTGGCTTATTATTATTATTGGCTTATTCTCCTGTTATTACATATATATATATTATTTTTGTCGCGAAACCGTATATACGTATATTATAAATTATATTTAAAATTTTATGCATACTAGAAAGTAAAATTTAAAAAAATCAACATATCAACTAATTTTCTCTTGTATTATATTCTGTATAAGCTACATCTTTTAGCATTTGTAACGGGTGAACGCTCTAACCCCAACATGCAGGTGAGACCGTCCATTTGCAATTTTGGTATTTCTTGATTAAAAAAAAGAAATAAATATTTGAATATGTCCCAAAGTATGATTTATATATATTCTGAATTACTTATGCTCTGCTTTAATTCATCGAAAACAACAAAAATGTAAAAAATTAACAATGCAATGGCTAATTTAAAAAAAGTGGTCAAATTATTCCGGACATACCTTAATTGTATGATGATGCAACTTGAAATTGGGTTTGATTTAATTAATTTTTAAATATTTTAATACTTAAATAGATTGCGGATTTTTATGTATTTATAAGACATTTAAAGATGCGAAAATATGAATATAAAAATTATTGTACTTTTTATAATACTTGGTAGGGGAAATAATTTTCTACCGAAGTTCTACTTTTTTACTATATTCTCAAAAATATAAATTTTCATAAAAATCTGCAGTCTGATTATGAATTTTTTGTTCATTGTTAGTATACTGTGTGTCCCAAATGGCCAGTAAGACCTTTTAACGAGTGATTCCTAAAATGATTCCAAACAACTTTTTCCTTTGCGAAAACCTCAAATTCGGCTTCGTTAACCAGTTATTAACGAAAAACACTGACCAATCGCAGAGCGAATAAGATGGCCGGCTGCTAGTGCGAGCATTGGCATCGAGCTGCACTTGTGCCTGAACGAATAAGTCGGAATATATCCAAGCAACTATCGATGAATGTTGAAACTCAATCTACAGCAGCGGCTACAGAAATTGCACCACTTTTAACCACCGTGCGAATACTTTTTCAAAACTGGTAATCACGCATAACCGTGGAACAATCGATTCGTAAAATTCAACTGGAGCAATATAACGCAGCCCTATAGCATCAGACTATTTAAAACTATTAAAAGACCACGTTAATACAAAGTTTGCAGTGTATCTAAATATTCGACGAACTATGTTCTTCAGAAGTGGTGCAATTTTATTGGCCAGTATTGTATTTAGAACTTATAACAATAATATAACAAATCGAATGAAATAAAAGGTTTAAAAAAAAAATTCCTTCATCGGTACCAATAAAGTTATAGTTGTTTTATAATTTTTATTACGATAAAATTATTGAACTTTAATTTTTATTTTTCCGTTTGTTTATTAAAATTAATTTAAGAAAACAATAAAATTGTTTTTTATTTTTTATTTTTACTGTAGCTTGAAATTTGTATTACAGTCTGCATTAATGTTTGTTATTTTATTCTTAAAATGTATGAGACATTTGTTTAACGTACGAGATTTCTTAAACACGCTTAGGAAAGTGTAATATTGGGCTGGAAACTTGTTTCATCGTGACCAAAATTGAATTTTTTTGAAGTTTCACAATGAAAAAAAATCAATCTAAATCAACTATTCGAAGCATAAAGATCTAAGATATAAGTTATTTTAGATAATTATGGGTTGAAGTATGTTCTATCAGATACAAAATTATGCACTTTTTTTTGTCAATTAATAATTTTCGATGCGTAGAATTCAAAAATGCAAGTCTTAACTTTAGTAATTCAGCGATTTAGAAGTTATGTGTATGTAAAGTTGAGGATTTTTAGCTTATTTGACAGGTTACTTTGACGCCATATAGATTTCGATTTATCACCTAATTGGTGATAGCTGACCGACCACGTTTTTACTCCTGGCTTCGTTCAGTTATTTGATAGGTCATTTTAATGCTATATTGTCTTGTATCCACTATCTGATTGATCAGCACAGAGGCGCCAGTTTTCAAATCTGTGATTGGTGGCACTTTTTCCATACTAAAATCGTACGTATTTTGATTTATATTCTGATAGTAATTTCTCTTGCTTTCCGAACCGCGATCGTATAGAGCACATTTTTTCATTTTTTACTTTTATAAATGATTATGAACTGGTTGAAACGGAATTGGTTGAAGTAGCATCGTGGACGTGTATCCTATTCTATTAGGTTGGAAACTATGAAACGGGCGTTGAATGAAAATAAAAAACGAAAAGCGCAATTTTTCATATTATTTGTTATATTTAATTGAAATAATTTCCATTGGCATCTACGACTTTTTGCCAACGATTGGGCAAATCATATATGCCATTTTGAAAAAAATCTTTATTTTTAGAGTTAATAAACAATTCAAAGTCTTTTATAATATCATTTTGGAAATTTTTGGAACCAATATCGAGCATTTTTTTTCATTGGTGGATCCATCTCCGAATGCCTGATTAATATTTCTTGAATCTTGAGCTGCGGTATGATTTAATTTAAACTCGTACAAGAAGAGCAGATGTAAATCGCGTTTTGTTTCAAAAAATTTTACAAAATGAGTAAGAAGAATATCATTAAGCTTTATAAATAAAAATATCGAGCACACGTTACAATGTATTTCTCTCAGTCGCAGCTANTGGTGGATCCATCTCCGAATGCCTGATTAATATTTCTTGAATCTTGAGCTGCGGTATGATTTAATTTAAACTCGTACAAGAAGAGCAGATGTAAATCGCGTTTTGTTTCAAAAAATTTTACAAAATGAGTAAGAAGAATATCATTAAGCTTTATAAATAAAAATATCGAGCACACGTTACAATGTATTTCTCTCAGTCGCAGCTAAACACAGACTAAACAAAAAACGACCGTTTCATAGTTTCCAACCTAATAAATAAAATATATTTAACAATTAATAACAACAATTATACTTTATTTCTTTATACTCAATTTGACATTTTCATAATTTAATTATAAAATGAAAGATAGTTTTCGTAAACTATCTAATAGATTTATTTAAGTATTNAACACAGACTAAACAAAAAACGACCGTTTCATAGTTTCCAACCTAATAAATAAAATATATTTAACAATTAATAACAACAATTATACTTTATTTCTTTATACTCAATTTGACATTTTCATAATTTAATTATAAAATGAAAGATAGTTTTCGTAAACTATCTAATAGATTTATTTAAGTATTTTAAAACAGTTAATTTTGTAATCTGCTAACATTGTTTAGTTTTTTGTAATTTTTCCTCGACACACTAGCTGTGTGTAACAGGTTTAGACATTAAATAATGAATCAAAACATTTGATGATACGTGGGGTATCAAAACGCCAATTAGACGAAGAAGCGAAGAAATTTGTTGAACCACATGGAAGTATTAAAAAAATACACGTAGCACTTGATTATCCTGCAGAAGAATTTACATAAACATATTATTNTAAAATGAAAGATAGTTTTCGTAAACTATCTAATAGATTTATTTAAGTTGCAACTAATTTTGGTTTACAAATAATCTTACTTAAAACAGTTAATTTTGTAATCTGCTAACATTGTTTAGTTTTTTGTAATTTTTCCTCGACACACTAGCTGTGTGTAACAGGTTTAGACATTAAATAATGAATCAAAACATTTGATGATACGTGGGGTATCAAAACGCCAATTAGACGAAGAAGCGAAGAAATTTGTTGAACCATATGGAAGTATTAAAAAAATACACGTAGCACCTGATTATCCTGCAGAAGAATTTACATAAACATATTATCTACACACATTTGCATACAAAGTGCAAGGTTGTTATTTAAAGTTTTAGTAGCACTGATATACAGTATACTATAATTCAAGTTTCCCCATACCTTTAATTAAATTATTGATGACATCTTTGTACATCATATTGCATGCCATACAGAGTAGCAAAACGATTTATTGATGGGAAAAATTTTTATGAAAGTTCGCTGTATGTTTTCTGTATACCCAAACGTGAAACTATGTCAGAAACTAGAGCTAAACTTTTTCGGCATGGAAGAGATGTAGTTATACATATAAAAAGGAATCAGCAAGATGTAATAAATCCAGATACTGACAAATATGTTCCCAAGAATGTAAGAAGTAAAAGTAACATACAAGACTTGGCATAATATTACAAATAAATATTACAATTGAATAAATTTCAGATAATTATTAAGAAAATAATGCAGCTATCCTATTGCAAACCCCATATCATCCGACTGAAGCTACTATTAGAATGAATGAATCAAAGGAACGTACTGCAAAATCAGACTGTGTAAAAAACAAAAGAAAAAACTACAAGGGACAATAAGTTAACAATAATTTAAAAATGATAGTTGTTAGAGCTCAACTTGTAGACACAAGCACTATAGTGAAATGAAAAACTGAAAATAACATATTTTCTAAATCAAAAAAGGTTTAGACTAATATAATTATTAAATTAATACCAAAAAAGGATAACGAAAAAAAGAAGATTCTAATAAAAAATCCAAAGTAAGCTATATCTTGCACCATGAATTGAATATATTTTTATGATAATTAATTACTATATTATTGTTTAGTGTGTCACAACTCGTACAACCAAGCTAAGATCTTCAGTTATCAATTAAAGAAGCCAAATCTCAGATACGGGCAGTATGCAAATGAATAACAAGGAAAACCCGTGATTTTATATTAAAACGTGCAATAAAAAGATTATTTATTTCGTATTAAATGAATAAATTATTCCAATTGGTTTATATTTATGTTTACAATTATTTAAAACTCTTTTTTTTAGCCTCTTTACAATTATTTATTATACTTATAAAAAATATAAACTATATCTAAATTTTTCCTATTAATATTTAACAACCTTAAATAACAACTGTTGAATCTGTATTTTATTGTACACCGCTCAATTTAGATTCGCTATATATTTTTTGTGCGACGATGTTTTTTTGCAACACTTTTGGTATTATATTTATATACCTAAACTTCAAATTCACTTACATTATTTCACCAAATTAAAACGTGCAATTTATTTTATACCAAAGCTAAGAAATTGAAGAATAAAAATAGAATAATCTGATATTTAGACTGTTTGACGAATTCGTTTCATATTTTTATATTAATTAATTAATTTTTCAGACAGGGTGATCAAAACTTCATATTCTAAAAGCAAGAAACAAATTTTATGGAATTATTTTAAAAAATGTATAATTTTACTACACGAAATCCTTTAACTAATGTTAACTCTTTAACATTAAAAATTGCTTCCGATGAGTATGATTTTTTTTATCAGCTAGGTGCCATCTCCATGTTTCACCGTCGAACACAAGCTTTTAACTTCCAATTCTGTATTTGCCATTCGACCTAAAAAACATTATATTTAGACTCGTCAAGTCTATATTTATTTTTTTGAGTTCCTAAAAAGTTATAATTCTCAAATATTTTGAGTCTCTGTACGTATGCAAATAATTTTTAAACAATATTTAAAGAGCTCTAATTCTGTGTAATAATATCTATTGATTATTTTTAGAATCGAGTTTTTTAATCCTGCATGTGCTCTTGTTGGCATTTTTAATCAACTACTACATTTATATCTTAAAATGTTATTTTTCAATATATCACATTTTTCCAATCTCCTATTTCATTCGTTTAATTAATGAATAATATGTGAAATACAAAATAATTGCAAACAAAGGTTTTGACGTTATGCTTTCAAAATTTGTTGCATCCCTTTTTACCGTGAGTCATTGTGAATACTTATATTGCTTGATCGTGCAACATGTACTCTGGTGGATAAATTTCGAAATTGATTAAAATAATCCGTCATTTGTACCCCGTAGAAATCATGAGGTATATGACTCAAATGCACCAAACTTCTTAAATTTTTTCTTTGATGACCTTTTCCTCTACTTTTGGTTTCAACGATTCTATGAAATTTTTCTGTTTTTCGAGCTGAATCTTTTTCAGGCACCTTGATACTCTTCTTCCTCTTCTTTCTCTGTAACGACAAAAATATTTCTAATAATAATCTTATTTAACCAGGCAAATAAAAGTTGCACCCTAAACCATGATTACGTTTACAAATATTCAATCATCCCAGGAATGAGATCCCTTTGTATGATTGAAACCTCTGGAGGATTCGTGCATAACAAATGTATCGTTCATTTGAACCATTAAGTCACCTTTTGTTTTTAAAATTCGAACTGAATTTAGTTGCGTTTCAAAGCGCTCTAAGACAATTATCGCTAAGAACTGCACGAACTTATTGCTTTACGGTTATGTCAGTTTTTATCAGAATTTCTATGGTCGTTACTGACTTGTTCGTTGAGGTAGAAGCGCATAAAACCGAATTTGACATTTTCGCAGAGAAAAACGTTGCTTGAAATAATCTCAAGAATCATCCCTTAAAGAGATTTACAGACATTTTGGGATACCCTGTATACTCCAATTCAACTTTGTGTAATATTTATAATATCAAATTAATATTCAATAAGATCAGTAGCCACTAATTTCTAATCTTCTTTTACAAAATCAATATAAGAATCATCCATATGGATAAAGAACTGTCCTGAAGTAGCTACTTTTTCTTTTTAACTACACATGGTACAAAAAAATAAATATTTTTATATTTACTTTCATCTATGTAACCATGAGCTTGTAAAGGTTGAACTAAAATTTCTGGATCTTATGGGCAACAAACTAGTTTCACATAATTTTCTTTATTTCAACTACTTGGCGAAGAAATATTTCCATTTTATTGAACACAAGTATATTTTAAATTAATTACAATATCAACGGTATGAAATATATATAATTTAGAATAATTTTTTATACATACCTGTATGTTACCTTTATTTTTATCTTTTATATCTTTACGATCATTTGGTACATATAAATCTTTTAGTAATATTTTATGATCTTTTTTAAGTTTTCTAATTACTGCATTTTTATTAAGTTTACACTTTCTTAAGATCATTTCCTCTTCTTCGGTACTTTTCTTTTTTCATTGGTATCACTTTCTAACATAGATACTTTCTTTTGTTATAAGTTTCAGTATCAGAAGTTATGTTTTTCTTAAAAGCATTATCACTAGAATTTAAACTAGTTCCTTAACACCATAAGTAGCCTACACATAAAAATTTATTAACACATACTATGTATTTATCATAGTTTTTAAATGAATGCATTATACATACTTGTTTAATAGAAGATGCAATTTCATTTTCATGTAAAAAACAGTTGTGAGATACAACATTACATGTTCGACTGCTATTGTCATTATCATTGTGGTCGTACAACTGTAAAAATTAATATTCATAATTATTAAAATACAGAGTTATATATTTAATTAATAGTTCCTGTTAAGTTTCACGTATCTTTAATGGAACTTTAAATGAGAAATTATGGTCTTAATTGCTATTTAGTTAAAGCTATCTACTTAATTTTGCCATATGTTTTGTAAAAACATATTTAACACAAATATTATAGAATATAAAAATATGTATATTGTAAACAGTTGATTAATTTAGAACATAATGAAAAAAATATCATTACCAACATTTATATTTCACGAAGGCCTTGGTTTCTTAAATTTACGATTCCGTTTAAATACATTAAAACCTTTTTGATGTATAAATAAAGGGTTTTTATCTGTTTGAGGTATTCGTGTTACTTTATGAATAACAGCGTACAAATTCATTATAGAAGTATTCTAAAGATTAAAATAAAAAATGCAGTTTTAATTTCTAAAAAACATATATAAATAATTATTAATGAAATTCATATTTGTTATTTGTCATTTATAATATTACATATATTATTATATATAATTTATTATATTATATGTTAGCTGAAAAATTGTTTGTTACTACATACTGCACGCTACATACATTACTATAATATTTTGTACATTTATTATAAACTGATTAGAACGACCGAAAAATGGAAAGACGATACAAATAAAGAAAGACTGAAGTGAAAAACATGGCCATTAATATGAAAATGAAAATAAATCCTAACTTGTAAAATGTGTCAGAAATCAAAGGGACAAAAAACAATGTTCATGTACTTGAATGTGTACATAAAATTTTTTAAATAGTAAAAACTACTTTTAAATTTCGTCGATCACAATACGAAAATAACTTTCAGCGTACTGCTTTCTTCCTACACCTTGATCGAACAGTCTCGTTTTATTCTACGGTATAGATTAAGGTTAAAACATTTGTTATGATGATAACTGTATTGTTGGTATGCATACAATTCGTTAATGTTTTCTATACTATGCTGAAATGGAAATTTAATTGTTGATTTGATTGGCTAAGAAATTATAAGACGGACCAGTAACAGTGTAATATCAACATTTCTAATATTAAAAAGTTTTTAAATACAGGGTATCTCAAAAGGTTTATAAGTTCTTTTAAGGAATGATTACTGAGATGATTTCAAGCAACTTTTTGCTTTGCGAAAATGTCAAATTCAGGTTTATTAACGAGTTATTAACAAAAAACACTGACCAATCGTAAAGCGAGTGAAACGGTTGGTTCTAGCGGTAGCGTCGGATTTGAGCTGCGCTTCTACCTCAACGAACAAATTAGTAATGGTCATAGAAATTCCATTACCGTGTGAATGCATTTTCAAAACTGACATAACTATGAAACAACAAGTTCGTGCAGTTTTTAGGGATAATTGTCTTACAGCGGTTTGAAACGCAACTAATTCAGTTCGCATCTTAAAAACGAAAGGTGATTTAATGGTTCAAATGAACGATACATTTGTTATGCACGAATCCTCCAGGGAGTTGAATCATACAGTTTCGCGTTTGTTATTGTTAAAGGAAGGCACCCATGCTTTACATGTGTCTGTGTAAACTACACATCCTAAAAGAAAAACTGAAAATAACGGACTTTTCCTTACTGGCCTTTACTTTATGGTACATCCGTCAATTAGGGTTTGGGGATGTCTGCGAACATCTCAGGTATGAATGTATGCGCTATTANTTTAATGGTTCAAATGAACGATACATTTGTTATGCACGAATCCTCCAGGGAGTTGAATCATACAGTTTCGCGTTTGTTATTGTTAAAGGAAGGCACCCATGCTTTACATGTGTCTGTGTAAACTACACATCCTAAAAGAAAAACTGAAAATAACGGACTTTTCCTTACTGGCCTTTACTTTATGGTACATCCGTCAATTAGGGTTTGGGGATGTCTGCGAACATCTCAGGTATGAATGTATGCGCTATTATCATCTTGAAACTATCTAAATATATATATATATATATATATATATATATTTTTTTTCTTCCATCGTATCTTGAATATAATTATTTAAATACTCCTTCACATGACCCCCTCAACAGTTATTTCAAAATTTGTAAGAAAAAATGTAACGCGTTTCTTTCCTTATTTAAAATCAGAGATCGGTTAGAGTTTATCATTTGATCAGAATATGTCGAGTCACTCTCATTGTGTTACCTGATTTATACATGCGCTGACGCGTTGAAATTGTAACGATGGTTAGTCGAGTTACGAGCACACGAGATTGTAATAGGTCAGTGTGACAAATTACAATCTGGTTCTCATTTATTTATTTCAAATACGTATAGCTGGAAAAAGAAGAAGAGGGAAAAGTTAAAAAATTTTTCGGAATTACATTTCTGACACCAATTCTGTTACGTCCTCGACGATTTCAAGGAGATCCCTCTGAGCGGCTAGAGAAAGACTAGAGGGTTCTTTCTCTATTAAACTGCTAAAGCACACATTGATCACCAGAAATTCGAAGATTAAAGTCTCTCCAGTTTACATTAAAAACTGCTTCCGATGAGTATGACTTTTTTCATCAGCTAGCTGCCACCTCCATGTTTCACCGTTGGGCACAAGCTTTTAACTTTCATTTCTGTATTTGCCATTCGATCTAAAAAACATTATATTTCGACTCGTCCAGACAATTTTAAGAAATTTAATAGACTGCAAGTGTTCAAATACTTTCTTGAGTCACTGTACGTATGTAAATAAATTTTAAATATTATACAAACAATTTAATTCTATCTAACAATATTTATTAATTAATTTTAGTGTTACATTTATATTTTAAAATGTTATTTTTCAATGTATCACATTTTTCCAATCCCCTATTTCATTCGTTTAATTAATGAATAATATGTGAAATACAAAATAATTGCAAACAAAGGTTTTGACGTTATGCTCTCAAAATTTGTTGCATCTCTTTTTACCGTGAGTCATTGTGAATACTTATATTGCTTGATCGTGCAACATGTACTCTGGTGGATCAATTTCGAAATTGATTAAAATAATCCGTCATTTGTACCCCGCAGAAACCATGAGGTATATGACTCAAATGCACCAAACTTCTTAGATTTTTTCTTTGATGACCATTTCCTCTATTTTTGGTTTCAACGATTCTATGAAATCTTTCTGTTTTTCGAGCTGAATCCTTTTCCGGCACCTTGATACTCTTCTTCCTCTTCTTTCTCTGTAACGAGAAAAATATTTCTAATAATAATCTTATTTAACCATGTAAATAAAAGTTGCATCCTGAATCATGATTACGTTTACAAATATTCAATCATCACAGGAATGCGCTCCATTTTTTTTTTTCTTTTATTTGGGGAAATCTTCAAAAGACACCCTAGCCTCCTGAGGGAGGGGCCGGGTTAGTGTGGGATTTTTACCCACTAAAACCCCTACGGTGGCCATTACCAGCGCTTTGGGGAGGTACCTGGAACTCTGTAAGAACACATCCGGTACCTCCCTATGCTCAACGTGCGAGCGCACTACGTACTCGGAGAGGGTCTAGTGGGACCTCTTCTACGCATCTCCGCTTTACGGCGCCGTGCGACCACCACACGACGCCGCCTCCTCCCGGCACAGCGGGCTGCAGCCCCTGAGGTAAGGAATGCGATCGTTTGGTATGATTCAACCCTCTAGAGGATTCGTGCATAACAAATGTATCGTTCATTTGAACCATTAAGCCATTTTTTGTTTTTAAGATTCGAACTGAATTTAGTTGCGTTTCAAAATGCTATGAAACAATTATCGCTAAAAACTGCACGAACTTATTGTTCGTTGAGACAGTAGTGTAGCTTGGATTCAACACTACCGCTAACAACCAGCCGTCTTACTCGCTCTGTGATTGGTCGATATTTTTCGTTAATAACTCGTTAATGAACCCGAATTTAACATTTTCACAATGGAACAAGTAGCTCAGAATCATCTTAGGACCTAGTCCTTAAAGAATTTAGACGTTTTGGGACACCTTCTATAACAACACAATTATCTTCATTAAATATCATTTAATAATCATTTCCAGTACCGGTACACTTACTTCTGTTCCTAACTGTACGTGTAGGGTACGAGAAAAGAGTGTTCGAACCGAATGACAGTTTTTATCAGAATGAAAATGAGAGTAGAGTGAATTATGCGGGGGATCGAATGTAAGTGTATGGATGAAGTTATAAAATGTATGGCAAAACGAAGAAACGGCCTTTTTTTGCCGATGTCTGCTCATCTAACAACGACCAAACGTCGCATCTTTCCTTTTTAACAAACTTGTAATTCCAACCCAAAACAATACTATTTATTAACACGTTGAATATCACGGACGTCACCGGTAACCGCCGATGCTGAGCCTATGATATCACAATGGATGGCGCATATATGCTTGGCAGATGCGTCTATGCTTCTATCATAAAATAAGTGTATAAAAAAATATAAATGGTTCAATCTCCCGTGAAAAATGTCACAGAAGGTGTTTCACAAGTTAAAATAGTTGAATGCAATTACAACTTTTTGTTTTCTTACATCTAAATTGTATAGAGGAAGAATACCTATCGATAAAGCAATTATTGTTATTAGTTTGTCACTTCTTATTTCGCGATTATCGTACGAGCTGTGCAGTTGAAAACAACTGATAATAATTAGATGTCAAAAAGTGTAAAATGTGATGGAAACAAGCGATGTTTTGGAGTTTTCTTAAAATTTAGTTGACAAATATCAATTTATTACCAAAAATAACACGAAATTCCTTCGGATTAAATTCAAGCGCAACATTGCGAATGTGTTAAGCAATGTGTAATATTAGCATCGTTATTACAATGATATAAATACCCTAGTACGTGATAAAACACATAAACAAAACTTTATTTGCAACGACGATCATGTTATTATTCGTACGTTGCGATATATTGTATTAAAGCATCACAATTTACTCTGACGTCATGGACCAGTCGTGTAAAATTTGTCCGGCATTTAACATGTTAATATCTCCACCTATGGGGGAGAAAAGAATCCATTTCTTGAAATGTCTAAACCGGAAACCTCCTCTTAAAGAAATGAAAAATAAAAACTAACCAAGTTTATATTCGCCAATTGTATCATTAGATACAACGATGTTGGGTTTAATTCTGATGTTTTTTGATAAGACGTCAATGCTGATGTTTAAGCGCCTCGTACAAAGTATGAACCTGCTAACGATTGCCAGGTGCGGCTGGAAAATAATTATAAATTAGTACAAGTGAAACTATTTTATGTTTTACGGTTTTGTTTAAAACACTAATCGGAGCTTCAAGCTTAGCTCGCCCAAGTGTTTAGGTTATTTATGTATGTGATCTTCGCTTTGTCGCATATTTTCGCTTTCGTCCTTTTATTATTCTTGTATTCAACAACAATCAATAAATAAATAGAAAATATGTAAAGTTCTACAAAGTAGGAACTTTATTCATGATTTTTGGTAATTACGTATAAAAAGGTACAGCTTACCGATTTCGATAATTATTGGATATGTTATAGAAATCAACATTTTGAATAAATTTTTCCTTTTTCATATAACCGCCGCTTGTGCTTAGTTTCCAAAATATTTGCAAAAGCTGCTGCGACTGTTACATTGAATTCTGCCCATAGTTATGCACCTATGCTAGTATATGCGTCAGCATTGGCGTTGCCGCTTATCTTTTGTTTATAAACTAATGTCAGACGAGCTTAAAGGATCCAAGAAATGTTTGTTGTAGTTCAATTAAAAGTGAATATTATCAATGTATTGGGTTTAGGTTTGGGATAGAGGCATCCGACAACGCTTGCATGAAATAATAACATATATAATAATAATTTTTTTTACCGGAAAAAACAATGCTGAATTGAAAAATCTAACCTGAACTTAAACCAAAATACATTGATGAATACTCACTTTTAGTTTTTATAAGTTATAATAGATGTTTCTTGGAACCTTCCATATACAGTTGTAGATGGAGCATTTAAGCTTGCCTGACATTATTTTATAGACAGAAGATAAGCGGCAATCAATACTGACGCATACACTGTCACAAATACATAATTATAGGCAAAATCTAATGTAGTATCAGTAGCAGTTTTTTGCGAATTTCTCGGAAACTAGGAATGATTCCCAACCCGGAAATTCAAAAAATTATCAATTTTTGGAAATGATATGTAATGATGTACCGATATATGTAAGTATGTATCATACAATTTTTTTTTTTTACTGCTCAAAATCAATTTAAGGAGGTAAAATCAACTCTTGAAAATTCAGCTATTTTTCGATGTTATGTTATAACTAACAAACCATAGTAAATACAGAAAAAGTATTTAGACAAAAGTTGTCCTTTTTCATAAGAACTACTGTCTGGTAAAATATGTAATTTTTATTTATACAATAGAAAAAAGTGACAAATAAAAAAGTTAATAATTAGTTTTTTATCGTAAAGTTTTAATCAATAGCCTAAATAACGATACAAAATAGTATACCGTCTAGAGTCAGCATATAAAAATATTTATAGTAGTGTGGAGACGAAAGGAAAGATGGAGCGTACCTGTGTGGCCGTGACGCGACCGACAAGCGATACCGCGGCGATTCGCTTGTTGAATGAGAATGTGTGTGTGTGCCGCGTGAAGCGAACGCGAGCAAGCGAGGTGGCCGAAAAAACAAAAAGTAAAATAATAAATATATTCAAGACGTTTTGTATTAATCCGGTCATATCGACAGTCACAAAAGAAGATACGCTCGAAATAATATCTGATCCCACAGTAGTGAAGAAAAACACAAGAATGATACAGCTGCTTGGTGTGTATGGTTTCCGGGTGTGGAAAAATTCCGTATGAAAATTTTTGGAACTTGATGTATTGTATAATTACGACATTAATTTTCACACACGGAATAATATTATTCAATTTCAATCCCTCTAATATTACGATGTATTTGTTTACGCATGGTATAAAAGCGGATATATTGGAGAGAAACCAAATAATTTTGAAAATTCAGTAGAATTTGTTTTTTCGCAATAAAACGACATTCGCGACAATCGAGCTATTGTACGATGTGGGTAGTGCAACAAATTTCTATGTTTCGAATACTTTTTTGAAGAATTTTATCACTACTAAGAGTAATTTATAATATTATACATATTGCTTGCGTGCTTTCACCGTTTTTCACCCATTCTTTATTAATTCCTTGCATTAGCTGATACATAAAAAACTACAGAATAAATTCCACGGCTATACTGAAAACGAAAAGACCTTATAAAATTGTTATATGAATGAGTTGTTCTTCTTTTCTTTATTCCCATCTGGTATGTTGATCCAATGTTTAATAAAAGACAGAAGTATATAATATAAATTTTCCTATTTGTTTCCTCATAGCATATACAGGGTGTCCCAATAGGTGTGTAAGTCCCTTTAAACGGTGATTCCTGAGGTGATTTCAAGCAACTTTTTCCTTTGCGAAAATGTCAAATTCGGCTTCGTTAACAAGTTATTAACGAAAAACACTGACCGATCACAGAGCGAGTAAGACGGCTGGACGTCAGCGGGAGCATTGGATTCCACGCCCCGCTTGTGTTTCTGCGAGCAACTTAGGATCTATCGAAGGGACTGTTGACGAATATTAAAAAAAAGTTACATCAAATAAACTAATTAATTGTTATTCGCATAGAACAAATAAATTGAGTTTATTCGATACTCCAAATGGATAATCAACAAATCTATAAAAAGTAATTGAAATTTAATAACGAATAGAATGCAATTCTTTTTTCTAATAAAAATTTATTCAAATAACATGAAACACTATTACTGATTATAAATCTTAAACGTAGTTCTTTAATAGTGTTTAATACTGTCATTTAATTTTACTTCTATTGTTTTAATACGATATTTAATTATAATGTTAATTATAAATATTTAATAATGTGTAATAATCATTTAATCGTTTCGCTGAAATGATTTTTTATGAAAAGTTTGAAGAATACAGCCAGGAATAAGTTACAGGCCTCGTTACATTAGAAAAGAATAACCGAAAAATTAAATAAAACTTACCCAATCAGCAAAAGATTCGCTTGCTGCTTGGAAATACGTATCATTGTGTCAGAGTACCGATCTAGACCCTTGACGGATGATTCGCCTTGTGGTGTAGAGAACAGCTGACCACGGGTATAGGACACTACCGAACGTATGGCTGAGTCAACGACACTAATGTTCACTTTACTGCACGAACACTAGCACTGATCACTTATAATTTACAATACTGCGGTGATGAAATTGAATTTATTGTTACTCCTTGGATGTAAAAACTGCGGGCTCTTAAAAGAGACGATTATTTCAATAAAGAATGCTGAGCACAAAATGCGTCGTAATAATTTGAGTAATAAAGAAAATAAAGGGGCTGTCCATAATTACCGCTGACACTCTGTATAAAGATATAACAAGAGAGGAACCTTTTATTACAGACGAGGTACAGAATAAACCTAACATCTTATAGGACTTCGTGTCCCATGTTTTGAAATACCGATCGTGAATATCAACGAACTGTGATATCAGCGAAAGGCTGAAAGCGTCGATATCTCGTCTCTTAATTGCTGTATCGCCACTCCAGAAACGGTGTTCTGCTCGCTGTAATGTTCTGTACGTGAAACAGAAGCTGGATTTCCTTTGCTTTGGACGTACGTAGTTACAAATTCCGGTATTTCCTTCAGAACTGTGATATCAACGAGAGGATGAAAGCGTCGATATCTCGGCTCCTAACTGCTGTATCGCCACTCCGGAAACAGTATTCTGTTCGTTGTAACGTACTGTATGTGTAACAGAAGCAGGATGTCCATTGGTTGCGACCTACGCTCTTATTAATTCAGGTATTTCCTTAACAGCTGCGATATCAGCGTGAGGATGGGCGCGTCAATATCTCAGCTCCTAATTGCTGTATTGCTACTCCGGAAACGGTGTTCTGCTCGCTGCAACGTACTGTATGTGAAACAGAAGCTGGATTTCCTTTGCTTTGGACGTAAGTAGTTATAAATAGTTGATATCATAGTTCTGAAGGAAGTACCGGAATTTATAACTGTGTAAATCACAACCAAAGGAAATCCAGATTCTGTTTCACATACAGTACGTTACAACGAGCAGAGCACCGTTTCAGGAGTGGCGATACAGTAATGAGGAACTGAGATATTGACGCTACTATCCTTACGCTGATATGGCAGTTCTGAAGGAAATACCGGAATTTATAACTGCGTACGTCCAAAGCAAAGGAAGTCCAGCTACTGTTTCACATACAATACGTTAGAAGGGGCAGAACACCGTGTCCGGAGTGGCGATACAGCCATTAGGGGCCGGGATATCGACGCTTTCATCCTCTCGTTGATATCACAGTTCCGAAGGAAATATAGGAATTTATAACTACGTACGTTCAAAGCAAAGGAAATCCAGCTTCTGTTTCACATACAGTACGTTACAACAAGCAGATCGCCGTTTCCGGAGTGGCATTATAGCAATTAGGAGCCGATATATCGACGCTTTCATCCTCTCGTTGATATCACAGTTCAGAAGGAAAAATCGGAATTTATAAATACGTACGTCCAAAGCAAAGGAAGTCCTGCTTCTGTTTCACATACCGTATGTTGCAGCGAGCAGAACACCGCTTCCGGAATGCCGACACAGCAATTTGGGGCCGAGATATCTACCCTTACATCCTCTCGTTGATATCACAGTTCTGAAGGAAATATCTAAATCTATAATTACGTACGTCCAAAGCAAAGAAAATCCAGCTTCTGTTTCACATACAGTAAGTTACAGAGAGCAGAATACCGTTTCCGTACTGGCGATACAGCAATTAGGAGCTGTGATATTGCCGCATTCACGCATTCCTCGAAAACGAAGCTCTCAGAGAAATACTGCTCTTTATAACTTCGTAGGTCGCTTGTACAGGCAATCCAGATTGGTTTTCACGTACAGTACTCTGTAGCGAACAAAGCGGCGTTTGGGGAGTGTAGATACGGCAATTAGGAGCCGAGATATTGCCGCTTTCATCCTCTGATTGATATCACAGATGTGAAGGAAATACCGGTATTTATAAGAGCTATGTTCACAAACAATGGAAATACAGCTTCTGTTTCACATACAGTACGGTACAACGAGCAGAACACCGTTTCCCTTGTGGCGATGCAGCAATTAGGAGCCGAGATATTGCCGCTTTCATCCTCTGATTGATATCACAGATGTGAAGGAAATACCGGTATTTATAAGAGCTATGTTCACAAACAATGGAAATACAGCTTCTGTTTCACATACAGTACGGTACAACGAGCAGAACACCGTTTCCCTTGTGGCGATGCAGCAATTAGGAGCCGAGATATTGCCGCTTTCATCCTCTGATTGATATCACAGATGTGAAGGAAATACCGGTATTTATAAGAGCTATGTTCACAAACAATGGAAATACAGCTTCTGTTTCACATACAGTACGGTACAACGAGCAGAACACCGTTTCCCTTGTGGCGATGCAGCAATTAGGAGCCGAGATATTGCCGCTTTCATCCTCTGATTGATATCACAGATGTGAAGGAAATACCGGTATTTATAAGAGCTATGTTCACAAACAATGGAAATACAGCTTCTGTTTCACATACAGTACGGTACAACGAGCAGAACACCGTTTCCCTTGTGGCGATGCAGCAATTAGGAGCCGAGATATTGCCGCTTTCATCCTCTGATTGATATCACAGATGTGAAGGAAATACCGGTATTTATAAGAGCTATGTTCACAAACAATGGAAATACAGCTTCTGTTTCACATACAGTACGGTACAACGAGCAGAACACCGTTTCCCTTGTGGCGATGCAGCAATTAGGAGCCGAGATATTGCCGCTTTCATCCTCTGATTGATATCACAGATGTGAAGGAAATACCGGTATTTATAAGAGCTATGTTCACAAACAATGGAAATACAGCTTCTGTTTCACATACAGTACGGTACAACGAGCAGAACACCGTTTCCCTTGTGGCGATGCAGCAATTAGGAGCCGAGATATTGCCGCCTTCATCCGGTCGATGATATCGT
>SMSQ01003735.1:73954-108719 GCA_019453375.1 Ctenoplectra terminalis | reverse complement strand
TTTTCTTTAGCGAGTTTCTCAACTATTTAATTTTATCGTGGAAACGATAATTTTTTGTTCAACTTTTATTTCTTCCGCGACGAAGGAAGGTTTATCGGATAATTTAATTTTCCTATCTAGAAGATGAAAAGAGGAGGTCAGTAGCGATACTCCATCGGACAGTCTAACTGAACTCTGACACGAAAAATGTTTCGCGTTTCCTGGAAGGAAGCACGGAAAGGTTCCCTCGCAGAAAAAAGAAAAAAAGATCCACGCTCATAAAACAGAAATTAGAATTCCGTTTTTCCGCATAAACGTGGAAACGATAATTCGCTCGATAAGAGGCGAAGCGGAGTCCTTAAACGAGCATTCGGTTCGTCACGCGATTCAAAAGGCGGCGCGAAAAAGAGGAAAGGAAACGAGCGTGCGGCCCATTATTGCATCGTGTCGTGGAAGTCGATAGGAAAGTCGCATTTGAATCTCCGGCAAAAGAAGAATTACAACCGCCGCGATAAGGGTTTCCATACGAGCTATGAAACATAAGGGAAGAACGCAAGTGCCATAACCGCTTACATTCGCAGAGATAAGCGGCACAGTGGCAATCTCGATACTCGTTCCGACGCATCTGCCACTTTTATTCTTTCTTATACGACGGTTATTCCTGTCTGACCGCAAAAAAATTTAAATTCATCCATTTTCGCCTCTCTCTTTTTTTTTGTAAAATACCAAACAATATCGAGCGAGGTTGGAACTCGTAAAATGGGATCAGCAAGGTTTTACGGTTGATCACAAAAGTATCCGACCGGGTATTAACACTGGAACGGCTTCGCCAAACAAGTTATAAAGAACATTTCTATAATATAATAGATGGCGTGCTACACTTTTTAACCCATTTACATCACGAAGCGGAATATTCCGGGAGTAATGTCTACTCCAAAACGCGAAATAATCGGTCGACAGCGAAGAATTTTATATTTGTTAACCCTTTGCGGACGGGCACTCTTTCGACTCTGATTCGTGGCAGGTGGATGATAATTTCTGTATGGAACGAGATTATAAATTGAATATCTAAATAATTAGACGGAAAATAAAATAGAAAACAGATAAAATGGTCGACGAAACTTCGGATTGGCGTCTCCTATCCGTTTGTCGCTGTGGAGGCAATAATTCGACTTAGGAATGGGATTATAATGTCGCCGCTGCGCCGACATTCGTCCGCAAAGGGTTAATATATGCGTTATCCTTTGTGCTTTGATATTTCATTACAATCAGTTAGTATTAACCCTTCGCGGTCCGAGCTACGTTCGACACTTTAACTTAACCACTTCATGTTCAATAATATGCTTTTAAAAACTGTGAATAATTTGGCTGAATTTTCGCATTTTCATTGCCAGTAAGATACCTAGAAAATTTTCCATTAAATAACATTTTAATGTGAAAGAATATGTTTCGAATCCCAAAACTGAAAACAGTAAAGTAAAANTGGGATTATAATGTCGCCGCTGCGCCGACATTCGTCCGCAAAGGGTTAATATATGCGTTATCCTTTGTGCTTTGATATTTCATTACAATCAGTTAGTATTAACCCTTCGCGGTCCGAGCTACGTTCGACACTTTAACTTAACCACTTCATGTTCAATAATATGCTTTTAAAAACTGTGAATAATTTGGCTGAATTTTCGCATTTTCATTGCCAGTAAGATACCTAGAAAATTTTCCATTAAATAACATTTT
Organism: Ctenoplectra terminalis; assembly: GCA_019453375.1. NCBI lineage: Eukaryota > Metazoa > Arthropoda > Insecta > Hymenoptera > Apidae > Ctenoplectra > Ctenoplectra terminalis. The sequence goes on along the minus strand of SMSQ01003735.1, from coordinate 107,006 downwards.
AATGTGAAAGAATATGTTTCGAATCCCAAAACTGAAAACAGTAAAGTAAAAAGAACAAAGTAAAATGTCGAGTCTGGCTCGACATAAGACCGCAAAGGGTTAACAGAGAATAGAAAATATTGAAATTGCGACAAATTATAAATTATTCGATGAACTGTACGTGATAGTGACGAATGATAGTCCTCGTAATTTAAATCGTGATGCAAATGGGATGAATAAAATAGCTGCGATCCTCGTTCCACAAAAAAAAACCTCTTAATTTTGATATAGATGCGTCCTTAAAATAAAATTAAAAGAAGGAAATTCGCGTATCGATAGTTCTCATATGTTTCTTTAAATTAATAAATTTTTTATCGAAAGGAAAACTCGATTTTGATTAAAAATGACCCGAGAGACGTAGCAAGGTTAAAGAGGTAACATTAATAGAAAATGGCGGATACTTTTGTGACCAACTGTGCATCTTCGATATATTTCACCTGTGCTGATTAATTTCCGATCAAATTTGCGTCCGTTTTAGAAAAAAAAAACCGTTCGTAATCAGCCAGAATTATCCTCCAGCTTCTTCTTATTCGAAACTGAAAATTACAGCCATATTCTGGTCTCCTGTTTCCGTTTTGTAATTAGACGCCCAATGGCATATAAAGCTGGTTACCGTTTCACTTCTCTTTGCTGCAAAATGGTCGGTATTCCCCGACGACTGGTTTTAGATAAATTCCATAGCAAAGGGCTCGTTACGACCGACCGGAATACGGTATTCTCTTTCCCGCGTTGGAATAAAAATTACTCGACGTCGCTTTTTTATTTCCGACAGCGGAAGGACGCGGGCGCCTCTCGAGCGGAATAATTTCATATAAAATTCATGCGTCGCGAGAAGCGCGGTAAGAAATAGAATGTATTCGTCGTTGCGTTTCACCGTTCCGATAAAAATTACCACCGGTCGTGATTTTATTTTAATCGCAACATCGTAACCGGTCGTTCGAACAGGACAGCCGCCATTTTGTTTCCTCACGGACAAACATTTTCCCAACCTCTGCAATCGTAGCGCATAATTCGATCTTCAATTGGACGGTTTCTGTACTTCGCGATGAAACGTTCGTTTTATAAATTTAAATTACAGCCAGGATTAAAATTAAACTTCGTTACAAACACAGCGTGTCTTTATTACATTCGAGCCATAATTCGCGTCACGAGTGTGTCTCGTAATTATAAAGCAAGGGGTTAAATGAAGAACCGAGAAGAAAGAAAAAAAAAAAGAAAAAAGACCAGAAAAAATAAAGCAAGAAAAAAAAAAGTCGAGCAAACAACAACAACAACAACGTCGCGATAAGCCCCCGGGCGTTTATTTAACCCTTAAAACCCAGCGGCATCCAATTTCCCGGGCAAGTTGGCCCGACAGACTCGGCTAATAAACATTCTCCGTTCCTCTTCTTTCTGTTGCAGCTCTATCGACACACATACCTGGCCCACTACAGGATCGTGAACCTGGAGACCTTGTAAGTAAACGAGCCACAGGGCCGCGGGCCATTTAGGCTAATCGTATCTCAAACTTATTCCGCGGGGTCCACGGTCTTTTAGATTTGCATTTTAATCTTCGCGCCACCCGCCGTCGCCGCCTAGAAAAGCCTTGCGGCGTGCAAATTACGGTCGCGAAAATTTCACCTAACCAAACCCTCTGCGTCCCCTTCGTCTTGGCCGCGAGACCGAGTCGCGACGCCCATTTCCAACCCCACTTTCGCCCATCGTCCTTCTATCCCCTTTACTCCCGTCTTGGTTAATGCTGCAACTTCCACCCTCCCCACCGTGAATATCTGGACGTTAATTCGCCGTTTAAGAGTGCTTATATTACGATTAGAGCCGGAACTGCTCGCCTCGAATTCGTTTCCACCCTCTTTGCCACCGGCTTAATCGTGCTCGTTCGTCCGCCACGAATTTCTCGGCCAGATCCTACCCTCCGTTTCTCGCTGGCACAGAGGTTCTCAATTATAGCGGAGGAATTGGGGCGGTGGTTGGTGTATCTCTGTCGCGTAGGGGTTGTTTTTGGGTCGAATACTTTGCATAGAGTTGCGAAATCGAGTGCGAATTCGGGGGGGGGGGGGTTCTATGTCTGACGATTTATTGTTCTAATTAGCCGTATGGTTCATAGAAGGTAGAAGTTTGACAAATAGGCTGAATAGACTGAATGGACTAAATAGTCTAAATAGGTTGCACTGTGAATAACTATTGGATCAATCGAGGCGAAGAGCTTTGTGTAATTATGTATTTATCCGGTATGTAGGAACCATGTTGATCGTGATGATAACACGATTTTCTACGATCGGGTGTTTACGATGGCGGCTCGTTATTTCTTTACATCTTCTTCTTAAGAGAATTTTCTTATAAAAATTTTTCTTATAATAAAAATTCTCAAACATATACGCGCGAAGTGACCGCCACGGAAGGAACTGAACTGACCTGAACTGACTGCACTCACTTAACCGAACTTGCTCTCGATATTTTAAGAGCTCTTCGTCTCTACCTCAAGATTAAAAAAAGAAAAAATACCGCAAGAGACATAAACGTTTATTTATATTAAAATTCTTTGGAAAGCATCGTGCTTAATTTATAAAATTGTCTTGGAAAATTACATCTGGTTATTTTTACCACTTTGGTAGATTTAATATCAATATAGACAATTCTGAAGATTCCACCAAGATTCGTTCCATAAATTAAATTTTTTCTTTTAATTTGGCTGCTTTGGGAACTCTGTTGAGATGACTTCGGTCCTCTTCTTAATTGATCGCCCGCGCTGTATTGTCCCTTACTCGATCCAACGCAGCCGATTAGAAAAGAAAAATTAAACCTATCGAACAAATCTTAAAATATTCAAACTAAAATATTTTAAAACACTCTTAATACAATCCAACGCACTAAAATTGTAAATTAATCATTTCTACCGCTGTGGTAGATTTAGTATTGATATAGACAATTCTGAACATTAATAAACCACCAATATGGATCATCGTTTTAATTTTAAGAGTCCACGAAAAAACTAGATTCGACCCGTCAAGCAAAGGGAACCGATTCTCACCGGATTATCCGGTTGGCAAACAACGTTAGACTGGAAGCTTTCCATAAAGTTTCGAACGAGGCATGAAAGTTTCACGGAAACGTAACAATCAATATTGTTCGAAGGGTTAGAGGGCATTTCGTTCGAAAGGGGAACAGTTTTAAAAACGGCCGGAACTTTTTCGCTGTTCGCGCCAGCGTGTTCGAAAGTTCGGCCCTTCAAAGTCGGAGTTATACCCGTGGCCGTCTTTCAAACCGGAAGCCCGTCCATCGCGCCGTTAGGCGAACAACGGCCCGTTTTACGCGCGATCCACACCCGGTTATTCTTTAATGACTTTTCCGTGGGAACGCTCCAATTCGCCGCCCTATACTCTTTCCACGGAACGCGTGAGATAACTGCAGCCCGGATAACTCGAGTCTACGAATAACTTTGCGTATAAATACGGGGAGCCAGCTAAATCTGCAAGTAGAGTGCTACAATTATTCTTACGAGCGGGTAGTATTAGGGAGGAATGTAGGTAACTGTGTTGATGCGACTGTAGTCTGTAACTGGGATTAGGATCACGAGTGTAAGCTGGCGGTATATCCAGACTGTGTATTTTTATGCATTTATGGAAAAATTTCAAAGTACAAAAATGCATTAGTGGCCACAAAAATTGCACCTTTCACCATCTTGCGAGCTTCTAACGCATTGCGGACGGGTGACGAAGTTTCTCGTATTTTATATTTGGTATCTCGGAAAGGTAAAAATAGTGAGCGACGACGTAAGAAAGATTACTTCTAAAAATGATCTTAACTCGAACTTTAAATTATGATTCATCTTTGGAATACGAAATTGTTCTTAACGCATTGATAGTCGGCCCCGCGAAAACGCGGGTTTCTGAGTTTGTCACTTGAGCGCCGGCTCCGCGAAAACGCGGATTTCTAGCGCGAAACTGTATTTTTTTCTATAATTATAAATTAAAAATTTCGATTTTGTTTCTATTTTTAATTACCGTTAAATTGTACATGACGAATATGCAAATAAAATGTTCTATTTTACGGAAATATATAATGTTTTAAATATTTGTTTTTTGGCTATTCAGTGATCAGAAACAAGCGAATAAGGCTTGCGTTTGGGATTTAAGTGGCCGATACGATAAGCAACAATTTGTTCTGATTCCATTCCGTAGTAGGATTTACGAAAATTAAGTTCCGTATCATTTTTTTTTTCCATACAAGGAATTAAAATTTCTGTTACAAATAGCTAACGAAAGAGTATCTCGCATAGCCTCCACAAATGCTAATTTCAAACGTTCGTAAAAATCTCTGAGTTCCTGATCAACCTGCTTAATATCCCGATAAAGGTATCCTCGAGTATTTCAAAGTCTCTTGTAAATTATAAAATTATTACACTTGCCGTACCAAGAAATTAAAGGAAAGAAGTTAAGAAGTAACTTAACATCAAGAAAAAGCATAACCGGAAGTTACGCTCAAGTTCTATATCCTGCGAGTTCGGAGGGAGCTTAAACATCTTGAAAACTTTGATGAGCGTTGTAAAAAAAAAAAAAAAATAAATAAATTCTCAAGAAAATTTTCGTTCGACCGGCCAAGGAAAAAACAAAGGAGAAGAGTCGCACTGTCGTGAAATTCTCGATCATACACTCGCACCGTAGCGTTACAAACGATTCCAATTAGGACTGGTGGAACAAAGAGGCTCAGGGTCTTCGTTTCTTTGACATCCGCTGCAATTGCCGCGACGAAATTGCCGTCGCGAAAATGGCCAAGAATTAGAGGGGAGGAAGAATGTCGAGGTTCAGAATTATCGACTTGTAATTGCGAGACTGGAGTTACACTTCACGGGCTTGAACCGCGTCTTTCGAGGCCTTTGCGAGACTTCTGATCAAAGATCTTTTAACTCTCGGCTCTAATCTTTGTAATGTATTTAAGTCACATGATTCTAGTCGCTGTTGTTAATTCTTAATTAATTTATTTCGATCGAAGCACGGATAGATAGGTTAATTCTGAACAAGATGGCGGATCTGACGACTCCATCTTGTACAGGTTATGAAATTCTCCGTCTTTTAGCTTTTTTAACTCGTGACGCTGATTGTGGTTCGATTGCAACAAAGGCGCGCTGTATTTGTGATAAAATTCAATTTAAACTTTAACTGTGATTTCAATTTACAAGATTAAAAATTAACAAACGCGAAATACGTGTAATATTCCAACGCTTTGTATTTGACACGGTGTGAATGAACTGTTGGTAGCATGTATGAATATTGAAAAAATTATAACGTCGCTCTGCATATTATAAATATTTAAATTAATATTATGAAAAAGGATGATATCAAAAATATTAACATTTATATTAATGAATATTGTAAATTCACGCGTATTTAGCAGATGTTTTCTTAATTTGGATGTGAATTAAATTTACAATGTATGATCCTTGAAAAAAAAAAAAAAAAATTAGATCACAGCTCAACTTAACCTAGTAATAATTAGACTCTAAAACATTCTTTAAAAGTATTCAAAGTCACTGCTGGAACGACGTATCTTTTTTATTAAACAGAAAAAATTATTGTTTTATTGATACTCAAATTCAACACCTCGTATATACGATAAAATAATTTAAATAATTTAATCGCCAATTTTTCCCGTGCTCTATTCTACATAATTTCACTCTACAATACCTCATTTCCAAATTCTAAGCTAATCTTCGTCGTAACGTAAAATTTTCTAAAATTTAGTTTACGTATATTAAAAGAAAAAAATTCTCGAATGTGTACGATCAACAATACGAAAATATTTAGATTCCAAAACCAAACTCAAGAGAAACATCGTACAACCATCATCCCCTAAAGGTTATTCCAAATTTCAACAGAATACAAGCCAAAGTAACAACTTGGAAATTTTGAGCAACGTTGTACCAACCGTCAGCTGCCTTCGCAACGATGAATCAGGCATCGAGTAAGCGGCGTACAAATACAGTTCCACTGGAAGCGGCTCTCATAAATATGATAATCGACGGAAAGAGCAGGCGACAGAGGGATCGCGAGAAGAGCTGCACAGCGGCGAGGAAACGCAGAAAAGACCGCGGTTTAGAACGAGCTGATAAGTTAAGAACAAAAAGCGGAGGGCTAGGGGGACCGTGCGCATGAATGACTCCGTTGACGTGACCAGAAGGACGAATGAAGCGATGCGTAGCCCTGTCGGTGACATTTTTCCCTCCGGTGGCCCTCCGCGGACTTCTAAGAGCTCCCAGCGAATTTTCGACGTGCCATCGAAAATGAAATTCGCCGACGTCGCCTCGGATATGAATTCCAGATTTCAATTTTCCTATCACCATCCTCTTCCTTGTCTCGCGTCCGATATCCCGCGACGATGACGTCTCATGGAAATTAAGGGATGCTCCAGAAAGATTCTTTTTCTCGGAGCTTCGAGATTCGATCGTGAAAAATTCATGGTATCGTTTGATGTCTTGAAACATCGTTGATTGCGCGACACAGTGTTTGTGAATGATTAAATATCGTTATGGAATTTACTGCGATACTTAACATTAAACCTACCGACGATTAAATAATAGCTATTCGTGAATAAATTGGAAAGAAATTATAATAGATACTTGAAAAAGATAAATATACAGAAATAAATTTTTAACCATGTATTTTATAGGAAATCATAAAAAAGTGTCGATCAAATGTCAATGTTCATACGTGTCAAAAATCATGAAAACTTAGAATTGCGCGGTTAATAATTTATAAAATTTGGATAGGAAATTACGAACCGGTCATTGGACCGTTTTGGTGGCTTTAGTGTTAGCTGTGGCGGAAAAGAAATTTTGTATCTTTGAAAGAAATGAAACAGAGGATTCGATGGCAAAGCTAGCGAACTGTAGAGCACTTGAAACGAACCATAGTTCTACGTTCTATCGAGACCTTGGAAAATATTTCGAGTCTTGCGTTACTGACTGAGCTCAACGTGGTCGCTAATGGCAATAATAAAACTCTGAATGGTGCGTGTGACCTTAAAACGCTCATAAAAAAAAGAAAGGATTGAATAGTAAACTGGGAAATTACCATTTCCATTTGCTGGAATCTAAGTTAATCAGAAAACATCGATCGAAACGCAGTCGCGAAACAATCGGAATTCCAACTAGCAACCGATTATTTGTAGCTCGCGATTAACGAGTCGATCGACAGCCTCGAATCGTTTGTTGTTCACCTCTGGTAAAAAAAAGAGAAAAAAATACTTGGAAGCTTTTTTCCTCCGATACGAATGAAAAATTTCATCGAAATCGTTGCGGCGGAAAAGAATTCCGACCAGCTTCCGCTGGCCTCTTTCTATTTATTTTTTTTTCTTTTTTTCTTTTATTTTCTCTGTTTGTTCAATCAAGCCTTCCCAAGCTCGGATCAAGTCATTTGAACGAATTTGATTACGAACGATACACCGTGGCTTCGGCCAGACGCACGCACGGAATTCCATCAATTTTTATTCCGCACGAGCGGATCGAACCTTCGCCGAATTCTGCTCCTGCCTCGGGGAGGATTCGCTGTCGTTGTTTCGTGAAGCACCGTTCGTGTGTTAAGTGGGAACAGGATACTCCGTGTACGGTAGAAAAATTTTAATTCCTCCGATAGAGTTCTGGTATTCGATACTCTTCGCTTCGTCCAGGTTTCTCTTCCGAAGGAAATTTTCTTCTCGAATTGTCTTAGGAATGTTTTTAGAGAACGTCTGAACGGAGTCGAAGAGATAGAGAAATAGAAAACTGGGAAATGATCGGATGCGAGGATAATTGGTTATGAAAATACGCACAGGGGATAGTTGAGAGGGTTTCAAGCGAGAATTTGGTAGAGCAAAGTAGTTTGAGAACGTTGTATCTTTATATTCTTTTCAATTGTTAAGATACGATGGTTATTGAAATAAATTGGGGAGCGATGGCCAATATTTTTAAAAAGAATCAATGGATAGTGTAAACGTAAATTTAATTGACTTCTAAATTTAAAAAAATAGAACGTACTTGCTAAATTAAATACAGGTGGATTTATGATATTAATTTTTATGGAATATTTCACAGCCTATACAAGATCGAATCATCTCACACCTAAATTAAAAAAATATATTGCCTAAAATAATATATTAATATTAATATTTATAATATTTACTATATTATCAAAAGTGATTGAAAAATAGAATATTTCATAGTCTATACAAGATCGAATCATCTCACCCCTAAATTAAAAAAAATATATATTACCTAAAGTAAATATACGTCGATTTACAACATTAATATTAGCCCTTACCGCTCTTTTGGCTCCGCCACGGAGATATTCTGTTTTCAACACGATAACGCTCAATTTCCAAAGATATCGCCTCATGATGATTTACAAAATAAAAAATCTATGTTTCGTTTACGAGAGAAAAAAGGATATTTGTAAAATAGATAAATACAAGTACTTTCACAAGCGATAGTAATTCTTTCCGTTCAAAATACAACTTCTTTTCTTCAGTGATAAAAAATCGCAAAATTAATAATTATAACACTCGGTATATCATTAAAAATAGCTGACAAATGTAATAAGTTCACAAAGCATTAAAACAGACTATGACCCACGTTGCCAAATTTCCGCGACAATAATTCACGCTCGAATTATTTCTAGCAGAAGTCAAAATTCGTCCAATTCTAAACTATCTTAATTATCCATGATCAATCAACAATACAAACAAACCCTGCGTCAAACCGGGCATCGAGGGACGAGTTGTCCCAGATTCAACTCGGAGCTCCACGCCTTTCCGCTAACTTTTAACAACCCTCCCCTACGACGGCCCTCTCGACAAAGCTCCAGAGCCAGCGTACGCGACGCACACTTTAAATCCACAACGACTGGTTCGCAGTCGGGACGGATTTCTTGTTAATTCACTCGCGTGTCGGTCGTTGTCGCGTCTGCAGCTCGCGTATCAATTAAGGGGAACGAGCCGTGGCCCGGTTTAAAGTCTCGAATCGAGGGATCGAACCCCGTGCACTTTGTAGCGGCGAGAGTCCCGGCCATAAAACCGGTTCCTACGCTACATGAATACCAGCGTCTTTATTTATGACCCGTCTTCAACCCAACCCCTTTTTCTCATTCTTCGGTGGAAGAAGTTCTCTTTGAGCTGGCCACGAGCTCTCTGGCATCGCGACAGCCGTCGAGACTCGCGAAACTTTCCATCGATTTCCCTCTCTGCTCATACAGGTTCTGCTGGTCAGAGTGTATTTTATAAATTCTGTAAAATCCTGGAATACCGACTAACCGATTCTGTTCCACTGTTTTATTCCTCCCCTCCTTCGGTGATCTCTCCTGTTTGCGGTAGCTTGTTTCTTCTTTTTTTGTTTTTGTTAGCGGTATTGCTTTTGCTTGCTACTTGTCAGTTCTTGGGAATTTTGGTGTTAAATTATTTTGGCGATTAAAATAATTTTGGCACGGAAAATTATTTTAGCGCCGAAAGTAATTTTGACACAAAGAAATTATTTTTGGTATATAGAAATTAATTTTTACGCAGAAAATTATTTTAAGCGTAGAAATTGAGTTTGGGTGCAGAAAATAATTTTAGTTCAGAAAATTATTTTAGCGTCGAAAGTAATTTTGACACAAAGAAATTATTTTTCTGCGTCGATGTTGCTCGATCGAGAAATTGCCAGATTACGACGAATTATTCTGTAGGATTTATTTTTCTAAGATGACAGATGAAGGATATTAGGATGTCAGGGGATGAGGTATTTGGATATAGCTGTACTTTCTAACGAGGCAGTTTCTGATCAGTTTCCACCCGTCGTAGTCGGACAAAATATTAACCGATAGAAAATTGGATGCAGTTAAATTAAATTTATCGGTACATAAATGCAAAAAGAAGTTCAACTGTGTGTAAATATCTCAAGTTCTCTTTCTGTTGTTGAGCGCGTAATTTAATGTAGCAACTTATCTTCCGTATGAGGATTAGCTGGAAATATCGATGTTGGCTCGGCGTTTATCAGGTATTCCAAGAAGACCAAGCACTTAGAGTGATTTAGTACCGCCAGTTTCACAGGATTTTTTCCCAAGCATTAATAGCAGAACATTACCTAGGATCTTCTAAAAAAAATCCTGGTACAAATTAAACAATATTATTCAGCTTTTATTTTCTCTTCGGATTAAATCTATTTAACCCAGCATTCTTAACCTCCTTAAAACTTGTTTTCTGAATTATAAAATATTTTAGACGCGGCTTAAAAATCTACAACATTAAAGAAGTAAAGTATTAAGTACGCTAAATCTGATACAGGAACGTTTAAGAGCACAGTATTTACGTGAAAATAAATTTAATTTCGAATCACGTACCGATGGATTAAATGAAAAAGAAAAAAAAAAAAAAAAAAGAAAAAAAATACCACGCTCCACTGTAGGAAGGTAAAAAAAAAAAAAACGATAGAAACTCGAGCCAGATCTCGAAAAAATGTTTACAGTATCGGCATTCCAGAAAGTTTTTCCGGTCTGTTCAGTTGGTAGAGAATAAAAAGCTGATCGAGGGTTGGTTCCTCGAGTTCTCACCGCGGCCCCGTAAATTCCTTAAGCCGCCATTTAATTTCGACCGAGTTTAACAACGCGTCGCGTATATCTGCTTGGCATGCGGATTCAATTCTAAAAGGGAAATAATGTAACGCGCCCGCACAAGCTTCTTTATTACTTAGCCTTCCAGCCGTGCCAACTGTGCACGGATACACACCGGCTCGCGTTAACTCCCAACTATAGTTACCTTTAAAAGCTATTAGCGAATTCTCGCGATACCTTTACGGGTCGTTCGTGAATATAAAACGCTTCCGATCGACTCGATCGGTCAAATAAGACGATTTTCCGTTTAATTTATGTTACCGTTTAAACAAATTCCTTGGGGCATGGCACTTACCTCGAAAGGTTATTTGAAATTGGTAGGAAGTTGAGTAATCAAATTTTTCTCGACGCATTGTTTATGCGGAGATCTCACATTTTTTATATATTTTATATCTTTTACATTTTTTACTACATCATTCCGATTAATAAATAATCATTTTTATTCTTTATGGTTTTATGGTATTTTATTCTACAATAATTTTGGAGAGAACTTTATTTTGAAGCTCTCTGTCGATCGTTGTTTAGAATTATTTTCAGGTATATTTTTAGTAATATATTTAAACGTACCCATTCTGTTTAATTAAATTTTTGTTTGGCTTTTTCTACATTTTATTTTTATTATTACATAGCACAAAATTTTTATCGTCACGCGAGTATATCGCAGATTTTTATAGAACTCAATATATAAGTTGTAGAATAAATAGAATGGTACGCGAGTATTTTTATAGACACCGTACGTTATTACAAAATGGTACACGATCGACTATTAATTGACCAGAATCAGATACCACGTAATAAACACCCTCTACGTGCCTCCACAAATCTCACCGTTCCCACAGTACTTTATTTCCCTCAACGATTCCAAACCGAGATCCTTGTTCGAGGATATTTAATAGAAGGTCCCGATTCGCCAGAAAATTCGATGCTGCAATTTAATCAAGTTCCCATAGTCCCGGAAGCAAAAGTCGGAATCCTGCATCGAATATTCCAACATCGAACGAAGGTTAGCTACGTAAACCAAGAATACCTTGGTATAAGCTCGGGAGAATCCCCGAACGTTCTCGTAAAAACACCGTTCCACCATAAAAAAAAAAAAAAGAAGGAAAATGAAGAAGAAGCACTCAAAGTAGATCGCCCACCATCTACATTTCGTCGGAAATGTATTCCTCCGCGACGAAGAATCGGTTGAACGACTCCTCCTATTCAATTAGACGATCGATCCTGATCATCCGAATACAGTCAACCCTCTTATAACACGGTACACTGAAAACAGACAGTGCTGATACAACACTGAGCAAAAATTGCGACAGAATCGCAACCAGCAGGAGTACGATCTTCTTATAAAACGAATTTTATACAGCGCTTTATAAAACTTAAAATTTTGCACGATGCATTCCTGAAGATTTTCCACCATTCTTCCGTAAAATATATATGGCGATTTTGTTGCGTGATGGATAAAATATTCGTGATTTTATGGATCCGTATATACATATATTTAATAAAAACGCAGAAGACTTAATTTTACACCGCGCTTTGTTCTACGGTATACTCGTTCGGACTCTCGATTCACTCTGACCGCCCTCGCTTGCATTCATCTCGATGCTACCTTAGCCGCATACGCGTACACAATCGTTATATTTTTTCCAAAACAGTCACACGCGTTCCTCGCTCGATTCATAAATTTTTAGTCGCTCCTGACCGTGGCTCATTACTTCAAGAACGCGTCCCTATAATTTCTATTAACCCTTTCGCTACGGTGCTCCCAGAATTGAAAGAGCCCTTGGTATACTAACCGACACAGTTTTTGTCGATACAATAAAAATATACATATCAAAATTTAAGTGTATGTAACTGAAAATATAAATAATTCTCTGGTACGGGAAACGTTTATGCTTCATTTTTAACGGCGTATATATACGCTCTTCGCAGCGAAAGGGTCAATTTACGACTTCCGTTGACACCTCGTGACAAAGTCTTCGATGCAACATGGAAAAAAATGAACCGTTCCTACGGAAGAATTTACCTCGAACGAAAACTACCACAAACACCCAGTGTAAAAAAAAAATTGGCATAAATATTAATAAAGCTGCCGGGAAAACACGATCGAAGGGAGAAGAATCCACTGCGTAGTCTCGGAATCTAACTTCGACATCCTCCGAGAGGATCGTTTCCTGTAACGCGGCAATCTCCGCGGACATAGTGCTTTGGTTTACGTCCGAGCCGCTTTTACTGCCTCTGAAATAAGGATCCCGGCGATCCTGAGGAGCGTGTATGCATTCGATGACGCCGGTAATCGCGACATCGAGAGCACGCGTTGCGGCCTGGCTTGCGCCGAGAGCGTTTGCGGCTTCCGGTTTGTTCCGTATCGCGGCACGGCAGTTTCTTCCGGGCAATTCTGATCGAACAGGATCGAATGGTTGCTTGTTACTGCTCGGACGAAGAATCCTCGTCCATTTATATCTCGTCGTTTTATCGGGAGGATGTTACGGAATCCTGAACGACGCCATTTTCTTGGTCGCTTCTTTTCCTTTAGTCTGTTCCTCTCGAATCGTTCCCATCCGGTTTCTCGATCGCTCCGCGGATAGCATCGTTTCTCGTTAATATCGTTGCTCACGGAGAAACATGGGGAATCGCTGAGAAACGGGAACGGTACCGTTCGTCCTGTTAAGATCGTCGAATACGGTGATCCAATGACTGGAGGTTAAACCAGAGGTAACTTGGACGTTAACTAGAGTTTGCGAGAATTCTGGATCTAACGTGGAATGCAGATTTAGAGCCGGCGTAGACTAGGATAGAGACCTATCCGGATCCATTTCAGATTTGATTCAGTCCTAATCTCGGTCCAGCTTAGGCTTAATCTAAGCTAAGCCTATTATTAGGCTCCAGATTTAACCCGCGATTAAGTTGCATTCAAACGTAACCAGTCTGTCAATCCTGCGATCGCGATTCCTGCGATGTCTCTTAGATCTGTTGTTTCGGTTATGTTTCTCCGATTATTAGGTTTCTCCGATTATTAGGTTTCTCCGATTATGAGGTGTATCGATTCTCCGGGTTTGTTTTTTAGAGATATATTTGTTAACGCTTAACCGTTCGGCAACTTTCTGTACTATCGGTGACACGTTAACCCTCTAGTCCGAATTTTGTATGCTTATTGGAGAAAAAATTACGATCGATCACAGTTTTTCACATTGATTTGAAAATGTTTAAATTAATAATTATTGTAGATGGATCGTGGTGTCGCTACGGTAATGCAGTAATCAAATTTAATAGTGCGGTGATAACTGAAGAAAATTAATTTTTTAAAATATAGATACATCAGTTTGTAACTTTTAAGTCACACGGTCACATAGAGGGTTAACGTATTTTTTGACATTCGTGTAAATAGAAATAATATATTTCGTTCGGAAATAATGTCTTTTAGGATAAATGCATTAATTTTGATGGAATAAGTACAGCTTCTAATTTTGTCGGCTGTACGCTTAAATTTTGTTCTCAAAGAACTGGAGAGTTAAATGTTAATATGGAAAAAATAATATACGTAATTTTTATTCACAAAAAACTTAGTTTAATCATGTTACGATTTGATTGTACACATTTTTAAGAAACAATAAAAAATTCGTTTATATATTTTAGAAGTTGTACGAGAAGAGATACGTTCAAGAATTTATTTACGCATTACATGTTTGTTAAAATTAACGCGACTAGGGATCGAAGCCACTTAAATAAAATACTACAACTTTAAATACATAAAGCTTCTTTTTATCAAATATTTAGTCTCACTGTCTTTCCACTCTGGCTTACAATTAATAATTCAGCTCATAGACTTCGGGTAAAAACTCACTCGCTGCTCTCGTTAACTTCGACTTCAGAACTCCTGTCGCGTTTTAAAGTGATTCCGGGTGAAATAACTCGATCTCGTGTAGGCCATGAAATATTCCATTTCCCAGTTGTTTTTAATAATATTCCGAATATTATAAATCCACGTTTTATAAATCATAAATCCATCTTTTCTGTGTTACTCTTTTTTAAGGCGTTAAACGTCACCCCGCGATCAATAACAATAATAAAAACAAAAATACTATATTATAAACCACATTAAACAAAGATACAATTTTCCTTCGCCTTCCCAATTTTCTTCTTAAATTCTCAACTATTTTTCTAAATATTTTTCAATTAATATATTGAGAAAAAATCATTCAAATATATTTTCAATATATGTTGAAAGCACAGTCTAACAGAAAATCGACCAAAATGAGGATTTATAACGCGTTAAAAAAATCCAGCCAGTCTCCTATTAATTCCAATCATTGTTCTATATGATTCGCACAAAATAATGCTTGTAAAAAAAATATGAAATAAATTTCGAAATATATTTTTGCAGGTCGGAGAGCTCGTTGACAGCGAACGACTCGATTTCCTTTCAACTTGCAACGTGGGCTCCGCATGGCAATGCTCTGGTCTACGTGTACCAGAACAACATATATTACAGACCGGAGGCGGAAATGGCCGTCGACTATCAAATCACGAACACCGGGGTGTTCGAGACCATTTATAATGGAGTGCCGGACTGGGTGTACGAAGGTAAGCTTCTTCCATCGTGATCCTCTTCGAAATCCCCTTTATCATTCATGGGGATATTACGCGTTTAATCGTCTTACGCGTGGCCGAATTCAATGGGAAACCGTCGATTCGACGAAAGTGGCGGGAAACGTGATTTTGAAATGAATTCGCGAGCTCGTAGGCGAGGTACGAGGTTGTTTGCGAGTCTCGCTCGAAGCACCAGGCGCAAGAGGCGCGTATCTGTTTGGGAAAAGTACATTTACAGGGACCAAGTGTTTAGTTCAACAATTCTATCCGTTTGATTCTTTGCTTTGTGCGCGGACTGTTTGCCCTCCCTCTTATCTTCCGTATTCTTCGCGCCTGCCCGCCCTTCGACTCTCCTTCCGTTCGCTTTTTGATTCCTGCTAGAGAATTCCCTTTGACTTTGGTCTCCGCTGCTGGCAATTTTGCATGTCCATTTTTTTTTTCCTTTTTTTTTCTGAGGATCATCTGCTCGGTAATATCTAAAGGTATATAGTCTAGTGATAGTTAATATTTCGCAGGCTTGAACAATTTTATTGCCTAAGCTCACAGTAGGTATTTGGATAAAGCGAAGAAAATATATTTAAGTGATTTTATTCCGTAAATTCGTAGTAGGTATTTTAATTAAGCAAAGAAAATATATTTAAGTGATTTTATTACATAAATCAAGAGTAGGTATTTTAATTAATCAAAGAAAATATATTTAACTGATTTTATTACATAAACCCATAGTAGGTATTTTAATTAATCAAAGAAAATATATTTGAACGATTTTGTTACATAAATCCATAATAGGTATTTTAATTAATCAAAGAAAATATATTTAAGTGCTTTTTTTACATAAATCCATAGTAGGTATTTTAATTAAGCAAAGAAAATATATTTGAACAATTTTATGAACTAAATCCATGATAGATTCCCGAATAAAACAAAGAAATTATGTTTAAAAAACTCTATTACATGAATTCACAGTAGATATAATAATAAAACAAACAAAATATATTAAAATAATTTTTTCACATAAACGAACACCAGGTATCCGAATAACGAAACTATCTTAACAAGGTTTGAAAAAGAAAATTCTCGAACAAAGTTTATCTAAGAAAGTTTATCTAACAAAGTTTATCCAACCAAATCTTAGATGAAGAATCGAGACACTTACGCGTGAGTAGGTACGCGCGGTTCCGCTAATAGCGGCGGTAACCACTGCCTGGCAGTTCTTCTGGAATAAACAAGCATCACACGGTTGAATTCAAGTAGTACGGAGCGGAAGCAGCGTTATCGCGACGAGCTAGTTGCGCACAGACCGGGCTGCATACTTCAAAATAAACTGGACCACGGCCGTCGCGAGTGAAAAGACCGCGTGCGATTTCCAAACCGCGGCAGCTAGTTTAGTTTGGAGCGAGTAACGATCGCACGATTTGCCGCGTAATTATTTTTAACAGCTACCCTGGTTTCTGGAAATTTTAATTGAACACTTTCGACCGCGTCGAAATTGGCATTTTCAACATCGGCGTGGCCAATCAGAACTTTTTTTTTCTTTTTTACCGATTATTTGGGTGACATCGTATCGACATTTTGTTGTCGCCGTAGAGGATGATGCGAAAGCAACGCAATTCTATTTTTTTTTTTTACGATTCTTACCGTTTTCATGTAAATAAAAAAATTTTAAATTACGTCATTAGCATCATACTTTGCATTTTAAGGAAATTTATTAAACTAATTTACGAATTAACCCTCCGTGACCCGAATTTTGTTTGCTTATCGTAGAAATAATTACGATCGATTATTTTCTGCTTTGGTTTGGAAACTTTTTAACGAATAATTGATATGCACGGTGACGATAAATTAAATTGAATTAAAAAAAATGCATACGCATAAGTATTAACCTAACCTCTAAGTTACATGGCGCTATAGAGGGTTGAAACGTACAGTGACCGCAGTAATAAAGTTTAATAGCACAGTGATAACTAGACTGCGGGGATTTTTATGCAAATTTATATTTCTGAGAGCGTAGTAAAATAAAAAAACGAAATAGAATTTCTGTACAAAATTATTTCACCTACCACGTGTTATAAAAAACGTTAAAATTTGGACATTACGCGTGCAATTTTGCACCTTTAAATTTACTATAAACGCATAAAAATCCGCAGTCTGTACGTCGGTATGCAACTTCTAAGTCGCACAACGCTACAGAGGGTTAAATCTTCCTCCACCCCATTTAACGACCCGGAAGAACCAATTGATATTAGACTGACTGCAATTACCATACCACTCCACCAGCACTTCCCAAATTAACAGCTAAATCTGTCTACCATCCGTCAACGACTCTTAAACCTCGAATAATATCATTCCACCTCTCTCGCACGTCTCTCATCGTCAACCCAAATCAAAAGCGACCCGTGCATAGGCACTGCGAAACTCCAGCACCCCAATTTCTCTCTGAATATGAATACATTTATTAATTAATTTATATTTACACCTAATATTTAATATTCCGTACAATTCAATATTTTTTCGCGTTTAATTTGTTTTTCTTTTAACGTTTACCTTAATTTTAATATTTTATCCAAACTTAACCCCGAACCTAACTCAATTTTTCTCTTTATATATGAATATATTTATTAATTTATTTATATTTACACGTAATATTTAATATTCCATACAATTCAATATTTTTTCCTATTTAATTTGTTTTCCTTTTAACGTTTACCTTAATTTTAATATTTTATCCAAACTTAACTCCGAACCTAACCCAATTTCTCTCTCAGTATATGAATATATTTATTAATTTATTTATATTTGCTCTTAATATTTAATATTCTGTACAATTCAATATTTTCTCGCGTTTAATTTGTTTCTTTTTTAACGTTCGTCTTAATTTTAATATTTTATCCAAACCTAACCCCGAGCCTAACCCAATTTTCCTCTCTATACATGAATATATTTATTAATTTATTTATATTTGCTCTTAATATTTAATATTCTGTACAATTCAATATTTTTTCGCGTTTTATTCTTTCACCATAATTTTAATATTTAATCCAAACACATACGCGCTCCATTCGCAGTGCGCACGCAAGTGCATTTCAAAAGTTGCAGCACCCTCGCAATTTCAATGCACGAACCGCCACCGACCAAAGCACACGCAACACAACCCAACCCCGTTTTCCTCCCCAATAACGCAACCTCGTATCATCATCTCGAATAATTAACAAAGACAGCCCCAAAGGGGATGCAGTCCACTGAGGTGCAAAAAACTCTCTCGTCAAATTTTTATCGCACACTAACGCGATTTACGTGCCGCATCGAGCACTCGCGACAAGTCGTCGGCGTCTTCGTCAACGTCGGCGCAATATTTTTTCGGGCCACCCTTTTTAGCGACACGCTCGCTTTGTGCGAGCCGTCGTATGAGTTTTCGTCCCCCGGAACCGGCAACAATAATATGCGCCGGCTCGTAATTCACACAGCTGATGCTCTGAGGGACGTTGCGCGCGTTTGCATATTCCTGAGCCTTCATCAGCCCTCCGTGACTCTATCTCTGTCCTTCTCGCTCCACCTTCGCCATTTTACCACCCCACGTATTTCGCTAAATCGCGCCTGACGGATGGAGCATAAAAATTCATCAGAGCATCCGCGGTGGAAAACCAGCCATCCATCCACCGCCACTTTTTCACCCCTTTTTGAGAGTAACGGGGCTGTTGGAAAGATTCGTCGCGAATTCAATAGAACCTCCTCGGCTGGGTAAATATTTAAATGCACCCTCTTGTTCCTTGTGCTACGGACGGCGCTTCTTCCTTCTTCTGATATTACCGTTGCCTGGAAATAAAGAGTGTCCTTTTTATTCGTGCGTCCTTCAAACTACGATTCGATTAGGGGCTAAATTTCGTTTTGTATTAATTGGCAACGGATCGTCGATGGATTCGGAGGATTGGTTTGCGATCTGGGTCGAAGGGGGATCAGCGGAGTTGAGGTTTCGATGATTTGTTTGTCGGGGATGAGGAGGGTAGAGTCTTTGGGTGCGGCGCGTGTTGTCGCTATACAACTGGTGCGGATCGGATAAACGGATTCGAAGAAGGCTACGCGTGATCCGGGATGTTCCAATAAACGTGCTGAAACAGTAGGTTTAGAGTTGGAGGAGGGGAGGGAAATTGTGTAGGTTGTAATTATGATTTAGTACGTAGGAAAAAAAATTATTTAGGGAACTTAAATTGTTTTGTGGATTTTCGTGGTTGTAGAACAGTTTCTGATTATCCCTTTTCTCTCATTTACCTCCGTAGAAACATTATAAATTTTGAAACTAAAATTCGGGTTATTAAATTCTCTCCCGAAATGAATAACAAACTTTTGTCCATTTTTGTAGAAGCACCCCGAAACCGATATCAAAGTTTGAGCGATTAAATTCACCCTTCTTTCCCGGAATAAACAATTAATTCTACCTAACTTTATAAAAATACTCTAAATTCCATCCGTAAATCAACTCGAAGGTACAAAACTTTGAGTTATTAAATTCAACTCTAAAAATAAATAACTTCTATCTAACTTTATGAAAGCGGTCTAAGTTCCGTCTCTAACTAATAACATCCGAAGATTCCAATATAATTAAATTCATCCAGACAATTCCCAGCATTTCCCAGCCTCTCTGTTGTTTTCGATTCCTACGCTAACTGTCCTTAAAACAAATACATTTTGATCGTCGGTAGTCGCGGCATTAAACATCGCTCGGAGAACGTTGCGACGCGTACCGATTGCTCGACTGATTCCGAACACAGGGTTGAACCGCGCGACGCGTTCCTCCGAGGGGTTGGGCGACGTCGATAAAGTGTCAAAGCGTCGACGAAAGGCGTGCCAGGAACTTTTCAACAGCCTGTATTTTGTTCCGCGTCAGCCGAAGACTTTTCCTGCTGACGACATACTTTATCCAGTTCTCGCCGGGAGCGCGGCTTCGGGGGAGGATTTCGTCGGCAAGAATTTAGGATAAAGGCTGATTTACACGCGCCACCCCATCCGGCCCGCTCGACGGCCCATCGATTCCATGCTTCTCCGTGGAAACGAATGCGTATCTGTTTCGCTGCGCCGCCTCTATAAACTCAATCTGCCAGCCGACCGGACGGGATTCATCGCGAGTAATGCATATGCAAAGTGACTGTGAAATATTGTTTTCGTCCGGCAGCGATCTCCCACGCGGGGCTAAAAAATTCCCGACACCCTTGTACAAATGTGAACGCGGCTTCCATGGTTGTGTAAATATCGCTGATACGAGGAAACGAATGTTTGCCGTGAGGAATGTACAGGATTTTCGTCTTGGTCGAGGCTCGTGGAAAAATGCTTGTCGAGATTTAATCGGGGTTGTGGAAGAGTTGGAATTATTTCTCAAGTGTCGGGAATCCTTCCGATTTGATTTGTTTCTTATGCTGCGATCCGTAGACATTTTATTTGCTTAGAATTTTTAAGCAAATTCATATTTGCGAGTATTTCGAAGAACGCGGTAAAAAGAGTGGAACTTTGATAGAATATTGTATAGTTTTTCGTGTCGGGTGAATTCTGTGCAATTCGCGCCTTTAAATGCATAAAACTACACGCTCCAGCAATTTTTAATTCGCGTTGACGTGAGCTATGTGTCGGTGAAAAAAAGATCCTGAGAATTATGGCGATTCGATGACGCCAGTTTTCAAGCATCCATCCCGCGGGAGAGTTCATCTTGTAGAACTTCTAGATACGTGGCTGTGTTTTTAATTTTTAATTTAAATATCTCTTGTTAATTGTTACCAGTGCTCCAGTTTTTCAAAGATGTTCCATTAGGTGGTTCTTTAGAAACCCTTTTTCGGCTCTGGTTTCAGGCCTCTTTCGGTACTCCTTTCAAGGCTCCCCGTTGAGCCTTTCGGTTTCTTTTTTCGTCCGGTGTCGGCAAAGAAGCTTCTCCAAAGTTCATTCAAAATTCATAATTGGGACACGCGCTTTGACATTTTTTTTTTTTCTTTTTTTAAACGCTCGAGAAGTGTGTCGCTTAGAAATATGTACAAGGGTTGCTTTTAACGTTTTGTCATGTTGTTCGCGTGCCGACGTAGCATATGCATCAAGCCGTTCGCGCGGAGGACGCTGGCGAGGCAACGTCCACGTATCCCTTTAATCCTGGACGGTATTAAATTTGTACGGGCCGGATTTATCTAACGCGGCATATTCAAGGAACGCGCGCGCCGCCGTGTTTGACAAGGGTTAACTGTTATATATTTCATTAGCGATATTAGGCAGACGAGAATGAGGTCGGACACCTTTAAGGAGACCCATGAACATCGACTCTCTGTTGTTCCGTGTGACAGAAATTGGGAAATATTTTTCCGTTTCGTTTAGATAGGGTGGAATGTAAATTGTTAATTTATAACTGATGTATAATTGACAATTGTTAATTTAAAATTGGTAGCTGGAAGCTTGCGATTGGTAACGGATAGTTGATAGTTTGAAGATGGAAATTAATAATTTGAAATCGATAGTTCAAAGTTGGAAATTATTTAGTTTTTTAATTTTTTAAATATCAGTATCCGGTAATCTCCAATAATTGGAAACCAGAGGTTCAAAGGTAACAATTGAGTTGAAATATTTTTATTTTTCAAAAATTTGATACCCGGTGACTTTCGGTAATTGGAAACCAGAAGGTTTGAAGGTAACGATTAAATTGAAATTTTTTAACTTTTTAAATTCGATACTTGATAATTGCCGGTAATTGGAAACCGGTGGTTTAAAACTAGCAATTATAAATTAAAAGATTTTCTTCTTATATCTGATATCTGGTAATTGACAGTTGCCAATCGACGATTATCGGTAACGTGAAAAATTAAATGCTTCTCTGCATAAAATATTTGCAAAAGAAAAACAGCACTGAAATTGAATGTTCGGTCGACGGGAGACATCGAGAGGGGTAAGTTCCACTTAACCACCGCAACACCGAAGGGAATTGTTAAATTAAGTTTATTAACTAAGTGCCCGGACTAGTTACGAGGCTTTCGTCATTCGCTCGGATTTACTGTCACGCCGGTGCTCCGCAGAAATATTACACGGTCTGACCCGCAAAATCGCGTCGCGCTTCGCAAATAACTTCTGCAATCAGAATGGAACAGCCTTACTCGTTCTCCTATGGCTTTGACGTTTGCATTCGAGCATCGATTATTAACGGTTGTTCCAAACTATAACTGGCTACTGCAACCGTTACCACCAGTCAGACGTAACAATTTCCTTAACTTCGCGTGCTCACACCCCGTTTCGAGTTCACCCTTATTTTTCTTCCTCTCGGTGGCACCGCCATTCCTCGAGAATACAATGGAAATAAATAAACGCAGCCTCCGAGCGAAAAATACCAACATTCTCGTAGACGCGTCTATTCCTTGCAAATTTCCAACCAACCTGCTCTTCCGCCATCTCGGGGTAATTAATCAGCGGTAACAGATGCAGACGTAAGCCTGAAGATTTAAGCAAGTCTCTCTTGAAGCTGAAATTACCTCGTGGTTGTAGAAAATATTATTCGTAATTAACGAGATAAAGATTCTTCTAACCCACGGTAGGTTCGCTTGTAATTACGCGAAACAGGAGCCAGGATATTTATTTATTTATTCGTTTTACGGTTTAAAATTGTCGTTACGGTGAAAAGAAATATAATGAAAAAAGTAGCTTATGTATCTTCTTCATTTTTAATTACGTAAAGAACGATTGTACTATCATGTATACTATAGTCTTTTAACGCTGAGATTTCTTCGAACTTCGAATACGAAATTTTATTTCGTATTAATTACCAGCTCTGCCCGTGACAGTCACGGGCAAGAACAAAACGGTCTTTCCATTCTGCCCGTGTATGCCACGGGCGTGAACATAATAGACGTTATATTCTGCCCGTGTATGTCACGGGCGTGAACAAAATGGACCGTTGAAGAGCTTAAAACTTCCATCATCGGCCATCGTTATATCGAGAAATTGAGAACTTAAGCATGCTTAAGTTCAAACTCACCGGTTCAAAGACACGAGCCCGGCTCGAAGCGGATCGAGCGACGCTATCTAGAATTTCAGGGATAAATTGTCGTGGAAAAGGTGAAACGATAGCGAGGCAAGCTCGTGCAGATATCGGACAGAACGTTATAAACGTCAACGCAATTTCTGTCCCTGGCGAAGTACACGGGAAACGCGATATCAATTCCCGATACCGGCCAACTTCGATCCCCGTTTGTTTTTCCATCGGAACGGAAGAATTTCCGATATAGATCATCCCGTTTTGACAACCGTTCCACTGGTCCGGCGTATAATACTGGTACTCCCCTTTATTATCGGTATAAATCGGAGAGCTTGGAAATTCATTCCCGTGTTGGAGGAAACACCGAAGAAGACGCGGTTTGCTAACGTGTAACGTGTCACGAGACTTCCTCGTCGTCTCTCACGATCGTATTTCCGCGAGTGGAACACGAAGGGGACCGTGGGGGTGGTTTTATAGATTTCCAGTCTCTCGAAGTTATTTTTCATGGAGATGTCATTCTCGATGGTAGAACACGATTTTTTTCATTTCTTTGACCGAGATGTTAAAGGGTCAGACTGATTTAAGCTTGAAGAAAAAACTCGAAAATCGTGTTCCAAATTTTCTTACATTTCCAGTCTCTCGGATTTACTTTTTACGGAGGTGTTCTTCACGATAGAACACGGTTTTTATCGTTTCTTTGAGCAAGATGTTAAGGAGTTAGATTAGTGTAAGTTTGAAGGAAAAAAAATCGAAAATTCTTTTATCGTAGAACACAATGTTTCATTTCTTTCAGCAAGATGTTAAGAGATTAATGTAATTCACATTCTGTGTAACAACAATAATGATTCTCGTATGGAATAACTCAGGTCTCTCTAATAATCCCTTCCGATTGTTCTCAATGAATAACAACGACCCTCAAAAAAAAAGAAAAAAAAAAAAAGAAAAAAAAAACGAAAAGCAAAAAAGGTACTCGATATCCTCTCGAATCTCTCCCAAAGAGGGAACTTTACCATTGATCAAGAATTCCCTTGGACAGTCAGAACATTAGCATCCCCTTGTTAAATAACCAGCAGCAACGGGTTGCTAGGTGTTAGTCTGTAATCGATAAAGCGTCAGCCCTCTCGCATCTCCTCTAATCGAATCAGTTTTATCGGTTTAAAGCGGCGGACCGCAATTGACCGGAACCGATTGGCAGGGTATTTGCTGTCCGCCGGAAATTCCGATAAGCATTAAATGAAAAATAACTGCTGCCAGCCGACCGATATTTGTTTGCCACGATCAAGAAAATTCTGTTTCGCGAGTAACGAGCTCGACGTTTCATGTTTCCGAGCTTTCTTTGTTTTCCATCGCTGCTCTTCACCTTTTCCATTTTTTTCTCTTTTCTTTCCTTTTCTTTATCCTCTCCGTGTTTTCCTTCGGTTCATCGAGACTCGGTAGCAACTGGAAATATTTATAGAGGAACCGGTGTATTTTTTAATAATCTCCCTCGGTCTCGACGCGACGCCACTGTTGGTAATTATTGCTGCAGCCACCGTCTCTTCTTTCTCTTTCGCTCGCATGACAGGCTCGCTCGGATGGAATTTATTCGACGAAAGTGCGCGTTTCTTTTCGCAATTTACCCACGGAGAGTCAGTTGCCAGCGACACCGTTTAAATACGATCGTGCAAATTGTGCCGCGAGCTTGTTTTTCAACGGTCGTGTGATTAAGTAGCTCCGCCACTTCGCCGACTTGGTGTAGCTAACGAACGAGACTTCCACGCGTTGCGTTCGTTTGATCTTGGATACTTTTTTCGAACGAAGCGCCGGGATGTTTGATGGTGGATGAATTTAAGGCAGATGAAAGAATGAACGGTCTGGATACAGGTTTATTGCTTTGCGACGAATAAGTCGGGTGCAAACAGAAACGATAAGTCGACGGTCAACCGGTCGTGCCGAGGCACACGACAGGTTGCTGAGGAGAACTCGGACCAACCTTGGCAAACGAGTAGCTGTTGAATAAGGATTGTCGATAAATTGCTCGTTGATGGAGGAAAGTTAGGGCGAAAGCTGTATGATAAAGGGTGTGCACAGGGTGAGACACTTGAGAATTTAAAAATGGAATTTAAAATATCTGCTTTGGTATTAATAACACGGGAAAGTAAACATAAAAATTAAAATTTTTAAGGTAGTAGAAAATGGCTAAAAAATGGCTAAAAAATTCCTAAAAATTGTGAATTTTATAAGATTTATAAAATTGTGAGCACAATTGTGAATATTATATGATTTATAAAATTGTGAGCACAATTTTGAATATTGTAAGATTTATAAAATTGCGAGCACCATTGTGAATATTATAAGATTTATATGAAAAATTGTAAATTAATCATTTTAACCACTTGGCTGCGAAGAAAGAAAAGAAATTTAAATCGTTCCTCAATTTTCTACCAACGTACTCAAATATATAAAAATACACGCTCAAGACATAGAAAATATTTAAAAATCTGTTAATACCGTAAAGACACAACGAAAAGAATTAAAATCACCTACTTAATGTAAAGTTATCCCTTAAAAGCCGATAAAATGCTTCGAAACAAATTCAACCATCCACTCGCGACACCACCACGTTAACTCAATCTCTGGTTCGACAAAAATGAAGAGTCTCGAGTTCCAAGTACCAATCTTTTTCAATCTTCATCGTAGAATCGTGTAACCAGCTCGTACCTTGGATCGCGGAAGCCTGATTGTGCGTCGATGGAACAGATATAATTGGTCGGAGGGTTTTCCATGGGGTCGATACAAGCCACGTAAGACGAAAATCCGCGCTTTCAGCCCTCTCTCTGTTCTTCAACCCCTTCGTCTCTCTTTCTCGTTCTTCTTTTCTCCGATCGTCTCCCACGGCGATGGATGTGACATTAATAGAACGACGAGGATTCAGAGAAATCCTTTTCTCGAAATCCGTTCTCGCTAATGGAACCACCTTTCTACAGGATTCCGATTTCTGATCGGGTTCCGACGTATTCTTCACGCTCGCTGTCATCGCGAGAGAGTACACTTCGCACGGAAAGATATTTATCGTGTCTTGTGTACCTTCGCGAGTGTCTGTGTACTTCATATAACACGGTACCGTGAAAACACGGTTCGATACAGCAGGTGCGAAAATTTCGATAGCCTTCTTAGAGCATGATATTAGGTGGTTGTTCAGAAGCGTGGTCCCTTCAGCGGTTTTAACGAGTTTTAAATGTTTCCCTTGTTGAGAGTAGAAGTGCAATAAAGTCGGACCAGTGGATTACTACTCTCTTTTTTTCCTCCAAATTTGAAAATAATTTCTGTTTTCATTTTTCTCGCGGGTTCTTAGATGCTTAAGAGGGTAAAAAAGGTTCCAAGGAATCTTTTGACGTTCAAAGAATTCGTTTTATTTTAGCACCAACCCTTACTTTATCGAATTGTGGCAGGTTAAATTTATTCGAGTTATCCGGTTTTAGGAATTTTCTGATAATAGAATTCTAAATGTGGATATTAAAATATTTGAAGCGAAAATCTGCGAAACGGCACCCAGAGACTTAAATACGTAATTACTTTATTAATATCTATTCTAATCCTATATATCACATTAACTTCTAAAAATGATTTAACTAAATTAGGCAAATTTATTTTTGCATTCTTAATAATTTCACTATTTTAACTTACCGCATTATCAACACAAATATTAACCCTCGAGTTGTTAATATTTCCGCTATAATTATCCACTATAATTCTTGCGATTAAACATAACATTCATATTTCTTCCCAAACGAAGTATAATAATAAAAAAAAAAAAAACATTTCAACCCTGCAGTACTCGGTATTACATCTTACTATGACAATTATTACCCACGCAACCACCCAAAGGTTAATCGTGTACGCTACAGTCCTCTTCTACCAATTTTCTTACAAACTCATCTTACACAACCTCTACTTATTTTCCAACATAAAAAAAAAAAAATGCGAAAACAAATGAAGGAACGAAAGAAAAATCAATAACAAGAAATACAGTGCACCGATGACCGACAGTCACGTATCACTCGAAACATCGGCTTCACAAAGAAGAGGCCATTGAAACCGAATAGGGCCGCGATATACTCCGTCCCTGCATGCAATATCCCCGCAGTCAATAACATCTTCCGGACATTTATGCAACGTCCAGAGAGTTGCTATCAGCGGCGGTCCTAGCTAGATATCCAGTGCAAACGTTCCATGCATACCGAATGGAGCGTCCGGCACAATGGCCACTTTTCGTGGCCGAAACTTAACCTGCATGCGGCGTATGCCCGGAAACGTTATCGATACCGGTGTCCACGACATCATCGATGCTCTCCGTGTGTCCGTTCACGTGTCCGTATGGGTGAAAGATCCGGCCAGTGGGTTATGATCGACGAGGAAATGGGACGCGTACAGTGTTGTTCTCAGGGAGTTGCAGAGACTGTCAGTTTCACGGAGAAAGTTGTCGGGAGAAGGCCGTGCCGAGGTAAGAGGGATGCCACATAATGAAAGTGGATCGATTTTCGGTCACTGGGTCGCCTTATGCTGGCATTGCAGAGCCGGAGAGTTGTATTGTTCTTGGGCGAAGCATCTGGCTGTGGAAAATGCGTTTGCTTTGGGGAGGATTGTGTTGTATTTGTTGAGTTGTTGTAAGTGAAATTTTGGTAGCTTCTCGTTTCGTGTTTTCCTCTTTTTTTTTTATGCAATTGTGGAACATATTGGGAGCTTGTAGGTTCGAGTTAGGTTTGAGTTTGGGTAAATTGTAATTTGTTACAGTTTCTTATTTTGGTTTGAGATGGTTGTGAAACATATTGAGAATTGATACATTCAAGTTAGGTTTAAGTTTGGTTAAGTTATAATTGGCCACAGTTTCTTATTTTGGTTTGAAATAATTGTGAAACACATTGAGAATTGATAGACTTAAGTTAGGTTCAGGTTTGCTTGAATTATAATTTATTATAATTATATAAAGTTTCTCATTTTGGTTTTTTTGATAATTATGGAAGATATTCTGAATTTGTAAGTTCGAGTTAAGTCTGAGTTTGGTTGAATTACAATTGGTTACAGTTTCTAATCTTGGTTTAAAAATTCTGAAGTCTATAACAGCTGTATCTCAGACTGTCCAGTATCACGAGTAAACTCTGGATTTTTACGCAAATTTATATTTCGAAACTATACCAAGGACTTAGATCTTGCGTAAAAAATTATTTTCCCTACCAGCGCGAAAATGCATTACAATTTTAATATTTCGTGTATTTTATTTGCACAGTATTTCTTTACGAAAATTGAAAAATATATTAAAGTCCGAAGAAACGAGTATTAAAGCATAGTCGGTCTAAAACGCGCATTAATCATGAATCTCTTAAACGAAAGTTTCATTTTAAGATCCGTTTGAATGGAGCAAACTTATTCCACGACCTAACAGACGCTGATTTCCTTTGCTGAAGAGATTCATTTGCATTTCATTCGTTTGTTTCCGTGATCGGCTACATGTCGTCTCTAGTCATCGATTCTGTCCTTCGTTTACAGAGACTTAAATTGATTCTCGATACCAGAAACAGAAATTTCTCAAAGGAAAACGGAAACCGTTTGACGAAAGGAAAACAGTGGAAAACGTTCAAAGGTGAATCGATTATTAATAAATACGGGATCGAAGACGAGCCGCATTTTAATAAATGGATCGTCATAAACGAAGGAGCGTCGTACTTTAGCAAGTAGCTCGTTACGCAGCGGATACAAGTCACCGCGTAGCAAATAGGATGTCATCCAACGGAAACAAATCGTATCTTAGCGAACAGCGTCACCGGTGAACCGGGAATCCTGTCATATCTTAGCAAATAGGTTATTATCCGGCAGATGCGGGTTGCGTTCTGGGTGAAATAGGTCGCCAGTGAATCGAAACAAGCTCTATCTTCGGCAAAATAGCCCATCTTTTAATGGGAACGAGTCAGTTCCCTGTAATAGCGATCGTTTTGAAAGGAAGACGCAAAGCAGACACGACTTCGATTCTAAAACCTGTCTTTTTTAAAAAATATAAGGGAAGATACAAACGAAAAAAGAAAATGTAATAATATTCTACGGAATCTTCGTTATTTAACTTTGTAATTAACGGTTGTAGAACCTGGGAGTATCGTGAATCATACTTGGCGCAGAAATTAAAGGATCTCTAAATTTCAGCTGAGAAATGGTCAATTTTTAAACCGTTATAACTTCGTGAAAAAAAAAAATTGCACGGCAATTTTTCTGGGGATATTTTAAAGAGCGAAGCCTCTACTTTCAACCCTCTGAGTCGATTCCCGTGAAACGTACTCTTTTACGTTAGGAAACAAAATGGCAGCTTCGCGTTAGAAGTCGTTCCTCCGGACGATTTAACGAGCGCTGTCGTAATATTAATTAGTGGAACATTGAAACGAAATTTTGAGGTTAATTTTTGGTCATCTGGTGATTGATTAAAAACAATTTATGGGGTATAACGGAACGTCTTAAGGGATAGAATACATTAAAAAAAAAAATGTGGGTTGAAAACGCACAAAAGAAAGTTTTAGTAAAATAATGTATGATAAAAGAAATAGTACTGCATTTTTCACACTTTCAACACTCTTTTATCTCACAGATCACTCAGTAAAAGTTTCGAGCCACAAACTTGCGTCGGACTTTTTTTTACCCTCTTTTTTTTTCTTTTTTTTTGTTCTAAACAGTAACTTTCACTTCCAATAACTATCATGTATTATTCATAACTCGGAGAGCTTTTCTTGACTCTGCTACGATCTTCGAGGTTCGTTCTTCTCTTTTTAAAAAAAAAAAAAAAGCAAATCGTCGACATAAATTATTAAGCAAGAACTTCTTTACGATCAATTTCAAAATTAGGAAACTTCTTAAGGATAAAACCTTTTTCTCCTCGAGAGAAGCAAATCGCCGTTAAACAACTTCTTTACGATCAATTTTGAAATTAGGAAATTATTTAACACTAAAATTACCTACCATTTAAGCGTACTTCTTTTTATACCGAGGAAATCAAAACGAAGAATAAATGAAACAAAAAATACATATTTAGGATAAGTCTGGGATAGTTTCGAACCAGTTTCTTTTTATAGTTTTACTTTCTAATTTACACAAAACTTTAAATGCAATTCTGCGACGATTGCCAGTGCGAGAACAATAATAAGTCGATTTATTAATTTTATTTTGAGATATTAGCCCTTTGCACTCGTAAACTTTTTTCTGCTGTGAAAACTTAGCGTTGTTTTGGAAGGAAAAAAAGAAAATTATAAACATTTACAATTTCTTATCCATTTGATTAATTTACTTTATTCTAAAACAAAAGAAGTGTTTGAATTGACGATAATACCGAATTTAATTTAAAACTTAATCTCTGAAGAAAATTATGCATGTCGCTCATCTCTCATTTCTGATCTTCTAATAAAAATTTTTAATCGTTGAATAGTACACACTTTATTTCAAAATATCCTCTAAAAGCGATGATGATGTTCAAAATTCATTAACACGTTGACCGTTGACGTTCGTTTAATTTTTACAACTATAAACATTTGAACCACTCTGGTCACCGATGACCATGGCGCTACACGAGAAACAATCTCCGGTCACATACGACCACCGTGGCGGTCAACGCCGAGTATTAATCTCCGAGTGGAAACGAAGCGACTCAGACGAATCTCGAAGAACAGCGAGAACCATAAGTTGGAAACACTTTGAAGTAGAGCGACTAATTGCGATTCGCGAGGAACTGGCTCGATATTCACAGTCTGTGTACCGTTAAACGCGACAGTCTTTTATCGACGCCTTCGCTACTGTCTTGGTTTTCGAGTCAACAACACCATGAACGTTGTCATGGTAAATTGCCAAGCATGTATTGTGCACGGACAAGTTCGTTCACCCGATACGCTTGTAACGCTGTAACTCGGTTCAATTCAGCAGGTTTGCGCCTGCGACAGTTCCAGCCCGAGCAAGGAGCCCTTTAACCCCGATGATAGTTCTAAACATGAATATTCGTGATGTGTATCTGTTTCCCATTTTGACTGCGTCGCGACGCTAATTCCTTCTACCGTGACGGTGTTCATGGTGAAAGGGAGCCGTTGTTTCCGAGGCTTGTTGGATCGTTTTGCGGTGGAACTGTGGAACGATAGATAGAGGGATATTATAGTTAAGTAGTGGGTGTGAGTTTGTGGAACTTGCGATAGGAGAGATTATTTTCGGGTATAGGAGCGTGGGTTGTTATTTTGGCAGAGATTAACATTGGAACTACATTGGACTGTTGGGGTAGATTTATTTGTATCAAAGAAAATAAAGTGATAGATATTTGAAAAAAGATATATAGATATATGTTGCAAGGGAGATAAATCTTTCTTCATATTTCTCGAGAGAATCACTGAAAGTTTCTGAATTTCTGAAAAATGCATCGTTTTTTATTGTAGAACAGTTTTAGTCGTTTTGATAGTTTAGGTAGTTGTGTTAATCGTGTGATGTTTGGGAGTAGAGGAGTTATTGTTATTTCTAATTTTTTGACAATTATATTTCTCTTTTTAGTTGTTTTGTGTGTATAGCAGAGGTTTGGTTTGTTAGATAGATTGAGAATAGGGATGGTTTGTTCGGGGGTAAGAAATGGGGTTGTTATTTTCTTAACAATTCATTTTAGTATATTTTCATATCTTGGGAATAATTATTATTCCTCAATTTAATAATTGTGTATCATTGATAGCAAAATTTATTTAGCGGNTAGGGATGGTTTGTTCGGGGGTAAGAAATGGGGTTGTTATTTTCTTAAGAATTTAGTTTATTATATTTTTATGTTTCGGGAATAGTTATTATTTCTCAATTTAATAACTGTGTTATCGAAAGCAAATTTTATTTAGGGGTAAGAATGGGGTTGTCCTTTTTTAAGGGTTAATATTGTAATATTTTATATATTGGGAATAAAAATTTATTTCGGGGTAAGAAATTGAGTTATTTTCTTAACAATTCATTTTAGTATATTTTCATATCTTGGGAATAATTATTATTCCTCAATTTAATAATTGTGTATTATTAATAACAAAATTTATTTAGGGATAAGAATGAGGTTGTTCTTTTTTAGGGGTTAATTTTATAATACTTTATATATTGGGAATAATTATTATTCCTCAATTTAATAATTGTGTATCATTGATAGCAAAATTTATTTAGGGATAATAATGGGGTTGTTACTTTTTTAAGGGTTAATTTTATATCATTTCATATATTGGGAATAACTATTATTTCTCAATTTAATAATCGCATTTTATTAAGAAACGAGCTTCAGTTTTCCCCTATAATCGAATATTTCGATATTGATTGAAAGGTCTACGAACCATGATCGAAAGATTCTACAAACGTGACGGGATGAAACGCAGCAGGGGTAAGTTGGTCGCGAATTGACGCGTTACGCGTGAATGATCGTCGAAATCATTGCGCCTGGACACGATTACGATGCCAGATAACAGAACTGTCGGTCAATCAGAATGGCCATTAATTGTTGGTGCGCAAAAACGGAAATCAGATAATTGGATTTCTGCCGCGTATCGGTCCCCGTCGATGTATTAATGATCGAATTATGAGACGATTAATAATCATTCAAGGATCATCAATCATTGAAGCACCGTTCGAGG
Organism: Ctenoplectra terminalis; assembly: GCA_019453375.1. Lineage (NCBI taxonomy): Eukaryota > Metazoa > Arthropoda > Insecta > Hymenoptera > Apidae > Ctenoplectra > Ctenoplectra terminalis. Next base: position 74,139 of record SMSQ01003735.1, on the reverse strand, counting down.
TGTTTGTTGAATCAGTTCGATTATTATTAATCGACGATTCTGGTTTAATCCACGTTTCAATGGATAGATCCTTGCAATCGAAACCGATCGTTCCTCAAATTAAATTTCATTCCGTTCTCGATCCTGCAGTGACGAGAACTTTTTATATTTCAATTCAACACACGTTTCAAGCTCAACGTTTTTTT
>SMSQ01003735.1:62627-72730 GCA_019453375.1 Ctenoplectra terminalis | reverse complement strand
AAAAAAAAAAAAAGTAAAAAATGTGCTCCATGAAAAATGCAACGATCGATTGAAAAACAATTCATTTGTCGATCGGCGAACAAATTCTCGAAAAAATATAACCGCAGAGAAGAGATTGTATATTTTAAAGAATTTTATGAACGATTGATTTATCTAAAATATCGGACTCTTTGGTTTATCTTTCTAAAAGAAACATGGTACCGCTGAAATATCGTTGATCTCGATGAACGAACAATTTTATTCGTGAACATACGTATACAATCTTGTTCCTTATTTTTCTTATCACTTTATACGCGCTTAAAGGACTTTATAAAAACGAAGAAAGAAGGGAAATACCATTCGCCACGTTCTACCGTCGAGGACCTGTTTTCACGGAAGGATCTGTAAAAAGAAATCCTCCCGTGGTTACCTTTAATTAGTGAGAAACAACTTATCCACATTTCCCTTGCACCGGAGAGAGAGGAAAAAAAGAAAAGAAAAGATAAAAAAAAAAAATAATTGAAGTTTCTACGAAACTATCCACGAGCTCACGGTTCACAAAGAGACATCAAGGAAGTCTCTATTTGTAGTCGCCTCTCTTCCACGGAGCAGCCTTAATTAATAAAAAAACAGTGGAGCTCGGTTTCCACGTGGAAGAACTTTTACCACAAAACGAGCCACGTTTTCTCTCCTTTACAATGAAAAGATTCTTAACCGCGATCCCACATCGACTTCTGGTGGATCGATTTACGTAGATAAAAAGGAAATCGGTTTTCCGCGTTAAAATCAAGCGAAGTTTCATCGCTCGAGAATTAAAAGGGGATGATTGACCCTGCTTTTTTTCTTGGGTTCTATGCGACATACATACTGTGCTATTTAATTAGTTAGTATCATATTTAGGGTGTTTAAATTTTGCGATTATTTTTCACCGCATATTCTGTAGGTGTAAAATATTAAAAAGTTTTAAATAAAATATTTTAAAATTTTTAATAAAATTTAAAATAATTTAAAATAATTTAAAATAATTTTTTTAATAAAATTTTTAATAAAATTTTTAAGCGGTACGAACATGTGGTATAATTGAGTAAAATACAGCAGGGTTAATTTTTCGTAATATCATTAGTTCAATTCACTTCAAATTAATAGAATTCCCTCAGCAGAGATTTAAATATTTAGTACATTTTTCGTATATAAATTTAATTTTCCAATTTTCCACACACATGATTCTTAAATTCAACTACGAAATCTCAGCTCCGTCGAATTGACGGCTTCCATAAATCTACCATTAAAGGGACTGCAACACCTTAAGACCTTTTGGAACATCCTACATAAAACTCCAAAAGTAGAACAGCAAAAATTCTCCTGAATATTAATTAAAGACGGAACCCTTTTCCCTGCTTGGTCGATATACGCCCCTAAGACAAGAGGCGCGAGTAGCTGTCAAAATTCTCAGCTTCTTTTCACCGGCGCGAAAAGATCATCGTCGTCGCGTTAATTAATCCAGCCGAGTGCCTCAACTTCCGCGGCTGCCTGGCCATCAGCTTCGAGCGACCGTTTCACCGCGCGGATCCTTCTTCTCGGACCAAGGAATCGTCTCAGGTTGCATTAAAATGTAAAACGACGCGGGAGGAAGGAATTACAAGAGTATTCCGCGGGTAACACGCGGCGACTGAACCACTCGGGGACCGATGTGAACAGGCCTGGCGACGCGAATCGTTTTAAGTTTAATAACGGCACCAGGAGCACCGGCGTCCAAGCGTGGACTTTTTAATTAAGAATGCCGGCCGAAAGTGCTGAAGACTTTCCGCCCGGTGGCGTCGTAATATGGATAAAAATTTGTCTTCCTTGGATTCTGTATTTATGGCGGCTCTCTTACACTGCGCTACCAGAGGGACCTACACCGACTTTTCCCCAAGTTCTCGAAAACAGTACGATTAGTATTTACGAGGGATAGGATCCTTCTCCTAATTTCAACATCTCCGCGTCTAAGGCACAGGTCTGCCAGGATGCCTTACCGACGAGTCCACTAGGCCCCGGACGAAACACCTTCCTATCCTTTTCCTTTCTTCTTTCAACCGCCACATATTTTTTCATATACCTTTATTGCAATTTTATTAGTGAAAATAAGTATGCTTTAATCGTCGGTAGTTCCAGTGTTAAAGAAGTAAACGCAAAATAATTAAATACTTTAAATCTGCTAAAGGAATATTTAAAAGCACAGTATCTAAGTAAATGCCACTTCGTGTCGTGTTAATCCGAGGATACCAAGATTAACCCTTTCTACAAGAGAAAACGTAATTTTCGCCAATTTGTTGATCAAGCTTCTACAAAATTGTCTCAGCTCGTCGATGAATCGATGCAAGAGCTATTCACATTTCATTTTCCAAGCAATGCTTGGTCACAGTTATAAATCTACAATTGTAAGCGTCACCAGAGATTGCGAAACCTATTCTAAATCAACCCCGAAGAGGAACACCCCTCCAAGCATTCTTTCCTTCTGGACATGAGAAATCACCGTTCGGTCTCCTTAAAATTTTTCACTCGCCCCGGCCATCTTTGTTCCCGCGAGAAGAGAAACGTCGGAGCGTTGGATAAAAGCAGTCCGAGCGAGCGACGCGTATACGGCAACAGCTTGGTCGGTTAACAATTGGGAGAACGCAGCGGGGGCGGAAGCGAAATAGTTTCCCGTACAAAAGCGATTCCCTGGCGGACAAAAAGAAACGGCTGGCAAAAAAGGAAGAAAAATAAACTCAACGGGTTCGCTCTTTCTTTTTTTCGTCTTCTTCTTTTTTTCCCTTCGATAATTCGGTTTAAACAAACTTATAAAAGGCGAAGGAATCCAGGCCAGACTGCTCTCTGATTGATTTCACTCGCATTCCGGCGCGTACATGCTTCGGAAACGTTGGCAACACCTCGAAAGAAATTCCGACACGAAGTCGCGCGCGCGCACAGCTGGCATTGGACACTAAAAGAAAGCTAATTTATTCGTCCTTCCTCTCGGAAACCGCCCTCTTTGCACTGTCGGGCGGAGAAGCTTCTCTCGCTCTCGGTGAGAGGGGATCGTTAAAAAGCGATCTCACAGTTTATTACGAAGGGATTCTCGGGAATCGCGGAGATTGTCCTCGTGAGGGGGTGTTAGGGGGTGGAATTTGATTGAAGCCGGGAATCTTTGTTACTTCAACTTGGGAATTTTGTGCCATCAAAGTTAGGTCTGATAAAATTGGGAGTATGATTCGTTGGAGTACTGTGATACACGAAATTGAGATTTTTCCTCGATATTTTTTAACTCGAGAAAGAAGGTATTTGAAGCTTGATTATATATTTTACTTCAATCTCGTTGCGCATCAACGGTTTCAATAATTTACGAGTTAATTATTTTGATCCACATTTTGATACATGCTTATTTTTTTTAAATAATCGCATCAGTGGTGAGAAAACCTTAAAGTACAACTGCGAAGATACTTTGTACTTAGGTGTTGCTTGGATAATTCTTTCTTTTAAATCCTGATGTGTTTTATGAAATTTTTAGTTGATTGAAAATTGATAGAATTTAATAAAACAATAAGCGCCAATTTTATGTTCCGGACTGTTAATTCAGAAACATCTTGTATAACACAGAAGGACATATGTCGAGGGAATTTTAATAAAAATGTTCTTTCGGTATTCTCTACGTATTTAATAACTAAATTAAATTTAACGATACAATCGAGACACGCAGCGTTTTTAAAATATTCACACTCTTCGCCATTTTTCTTAATACTATCCTTCTCCACAAAATAAAAAAAAAAAAACAAATCTTTCACCTCGTCAATAATCATCGATTACTCCTTCCATCTCTCGATCATTAAACCAATCTCAAAACGCAAAAATTTAGCAACGGACCGCTGTATAATAATTTGAAACAGTAGAATAAAGTACAGCTCGGAGTAATTTATTCGGAATTTTATGAAAAACCTCTAACCACGTTTTTTTTTTTTTTTTTTTAACTCAGTATGCAGAGTGCAGCGTCGAATGCTGAATCACAGATCTTAAACGCGATACGAATCGCGTCGATCGTATCAGAACGCGAAACGCGGAGTGTCCCCGACGCGGGATTCGATTTCCCCAGGATAATTGCAAATCTGTTTCGCAAAATTCCAGCCGGTGCCGCCGCTCGGAAATTATTCGCCGCTTCAAATCGTTAGTCCAGAAATCGTATAATGATTCGCGACGCGGCGTTCCTCCCCGCCGGAACCGCGTTTCCGGCGCTGCCGTATTTCCGGGTCACGATTCCGGGACCAGAGAGGAGTGCGCATCGTCGATCCTCGGCCAAAGTATTCCGTGTACACGCTCGTAAGTCTCGTCGCGATTGTTAATGAGATGGAAATTTTAGATTTTATGAAAACGTGCAGTTATCGAACACTTTATGCGTGAATGTTGAAAAAAAAATTGACGATTTTTTTAACGGACTTGGTTCAGTAGTATAGGTGTGAAAATCTGTGATTCGTTGCTTTTTTGATTGTTAATGAGATGGAAATTTTAGATTCTATGGAAACGTGCAGTTATCGAACACTTTCTGTGCGAATGTTGGTAAAAAAATTGACAAAACAATTTTTTTTTTAACGCAGTTGTTACAAAGATCTTTGCTTGGTTGTTCTCTTAATTGATAAGATGAAAATTCTAAATCTTCTAGTTACCAAACATTTTGTGTGAATTTTGATACGAAACTTATCGAAAGCTTTTCTAACGTAGTTGATTGAGTATCACTGGTGCGAAGATTTTCGGTTGGCTACTCTTTTTCGTCGTCAGTACGTCAAAGATTGCTTTGATGTATCGGAAAGGTGTCTTCGAGACTCGCAGAGAGATCTTTGGAAGTTCAAACCGTGTCTTTGTAAGTTGAACTATCGAGAAGGCATCTGTGAGGGCGGCAGAGGAGGCGTGTTTGGGGGATGGAAACGTGTCCTCGCAAGTTAAAAGCAACTCCGAAGGATGTCTTCGAGTGTCTCGCGAGTGGAGTGCACGAAAAGCTACACAGCAATTCCCAACGTTTAAACTAATACAACACCAACCAGCGATGCATCGATTAAATGACAAAAATTAAGAAGAAAAATCGTAATCACTAAAACTGTCAATAAAAAAAAATGATTCCAACAGCCAAAACTTTACTTAAGAATCTGAGCCAGAGTATATACACGACTCGGCCAAGGCTGCTCCACATACCCTCCCCCGTATGTACCAAATATGTGTCCGAAACGTCGGCGCCACCCAGGCTACGCTACCACCGCTTATTGAACAAACCCGATTTCCCAACAGATCGTCCAATCTACTTGCTCAATTGAACTCACGCATCAATCTTCTATCTCCGCTTGTATTTTTCATTCGAACATTGTCTTTCTAACGTATAAATTTTACTCTCTGGCGCATCAATAAACTGTCCCCGCAAATCATGCCTCTGAATTCACACCACCTTTTTCAATCATCCCCCCGAAACGAGCCAAACAAGCCATTTAATCCGTCACCGAATGAAAGCTTAAACGCGTCAGAGTACTCATCGATGTCACCCCCATTCCTAAAGCGACCCCTGTCCCGTCACGCGGTTCGACTTCCGGGATAAATAATTCCTCGGACACGGACGGTCCGAGGGATAAATAATTAGGCGTACGCAAAGGGAATTCGTGGTCCCCGAGATTTTCTTGTTGGCTCCCAGCGTTCAGAGTCGGCTCACCTTCAATCCCCTCGACCCCTTCGCTCTCTTTCTCTTCCACCACTTTTCTGTCCCGCGGTGAATTTCACCCTCAGGATATTTCTCTCCCTCGTCACGTCCAGCTAGCTGCGCAACGCAGTGTCGTGTCTTTGTGCACCATTCCTGTACCCTCTTTTTCCTCCTCGTTCCACCTCTTTCCATCTCTTTTTCCACCTCTTTCCACCTTTTTCGTCCATTTTCTTTTGTGTTTGCAGACCCACTACTACAACCGACCGTCCTCATCCTCTTCTCACCCCTCGCGAGCGTGTCCTCCGCGACTTCTCCTCTTCCGGTTCTCCTCGCGGGCTTCCGCAGGGTCGAAGGAAAATTTACCTTCCAACAGGCTCGCCTACGGCCTCGCGAAATATGCCAGCCAACCCTCCTTTTCCCTCCCCCGATGGCGGCCTCTTCGAACGCGTGCTATTTACGCGCCGCGGGTCATTCCCTTTCGGCCGAGAGAAACACAGTCCGCCTTTCGTTCTTCTTTTCGCGAAGAATACTTCTACCGAGGCAGAATTATTTCTAGTCTATGTCGGGAGGATTTGAAAGGATCGCCGGAGGAGGTTTTTGATCAGCTACCAGCGCACGGATTCGCTTCCTGTTCGATTCGATGCTGCTGGAACAAAGCAGAACGGAGGAGGAGCTAATGGTTCGGGAAATTGATTATTTAATGGGACGTTGGTGATGGTCGAACTGAATTTTTGAATAGGTGTCTTGGAGAGGTAGCGAGTTTGTTTTATGAGGTGATTATCGTTACGTTTGATGATTAAACGTTGGTATAAATTTGTTAAGCTTCGCAGGACTGTTGGGAAAGCGAGATTGCCGAAGCGTTGTTTTGGAAAGAGAAAGAATTAGAAATGGTTATGATTTTTTATCGGTTTGGATAATTTGGTTCTTTTTCCAAAGAAAAGTTCTGTTTCGGGTGAAATTCTTATTTTTTCACAGGTTTCTGCCGGATTTTTATTTTTCTCGGCTGAAGTATCGCTTGTATTGTGAACCAGGGACTGGAATAAGTAGCTGAGAATTTTTTCTGATTCGTTTTTTAAAGCTCAAAACCGGAATGGAAATGAAAAGTACGATTTAAAGTAAAACTTAACCTCTGAAAAAAAATTACACGCATCGTCATAGCGGTATCGGTGGAGTATAAAGGCTTAAAAGTATTTAATTAAATTAGCGAGTGACAAATTTATGGATATAAATTAATTCGAAACCTTGTGCTTATTAAATACAATTAAAAAAAAAAAAAATTCGTTCTCTCGGCAGTGTTAATTAATGATTAATCGTTTATAAAAAGCAAGAGCAACCACATCGAAACTTTCGAGGAGAACTCGAAAGTTTCGAGATGCCAAGGAGAGATCAGAAGTATCGAGCTCCGGAAGATTTCTCAACGCTTCTCGAGCATTCCGTGGAACTTTTCAACTCGAACCGATATTCGAGGCACGATCGAAGTATTGTTATCAATGAATCGTTGGAAAACTCACGGCGCAAAGTATCGAGCGGCCATTATTACCCCCAATTTCGATCCCTCCGTCCAAGTGAGTAACGCTTATTACGTCTGCAGCTTCGATAACAAGCGTGTCCTTTTGTCGCCGTCGTTAACGAAAGGATAGAGAGAAAAAATAAATAAATAAATAAAAAAAGAAATAAATAGCAGCCAACGTTGATGTTGGAAATTGCTTTTCTTCCACGGTTTTCTCGTCGAATTGTGAAGCCATCCCTGTTTAGAATTTTTCCGACGAGAATTAGCCCTGTGATGAAACGTCTCGAGAAAAAAAAAAAAAAAGAGAGAGAAAATGATGGTGAAATTAGAGTTTCTTCGCTGTGCTCTGATGATTGGAGTCAAATCGAGGGGTGGAATATTGCGATAAAGGTTGGAGGGTTGAAACGAGACAGAGAATTACTTCTTAGGGGTGGCTTTTAAATGCTCTGCCTTCTGCTTTCCATTTTCTGCTATTTAAAAAAAAAAAATTAAATGGAATTTGTAATTATTTTAATTGCACGAAAAAGAAGGAACAAAAAAAATTGAAATAAGGAAGCAGAAAAAGTAGGTAAATTGGAATTAAAAGGGGAATAATCTAGGAGAAGAGAGACGTTAGAAAAAAAAATAAGCTTGCATAGCTCGAAGGGTTTTTCAGATAACAAACAACGAACTTTGTTTCTGCAGGCTTTATTGGATACAAGGGATCGGCCGTGTAATATCTCGAAGCGGAAATTTCCTTCTACCATTCGCCCTGTGCAAGCGTAATACGTTTATGTCTTTATCGCTTGATTGTGTACGCTTACCATAATATTTCAAGCAGACCCGGTGACTCGAATTTTGCAAAATGTTCACGGTTTCATGGAAGTTTTTACGATCGGGTCGTATTATTCGGTGTGTCTTGTCGGTTTCTTATCGAGAAAAAGAGATATCGATTTTTAATACAAGTTGTGTTATACTTTGTACGAGGTTTTTTCAGTTCTGTTATTCTTGTTTTTTTTCTTCTTCTTCTTTTTAATTTCAGTTTGGAAACGGTTTTGTATTGAAAGCAGTTTTAAAATAACTCTTCAGCGACCACGTTTTGTCAAATGTAATTGTCTCGCACAGCTTTCGTGCTTGTTCCACTTTCTGGCAACTATTTCGAACTAGAAATTGCTCTCCAATAATCACGCTCGTCTCGTCGGTTCCCTCTTTTTCGAAAATAATTCTACAAGCGTACGAAATCGTTCTGAACCATTCCCCAATGGCGAAACCCTCTATCGCGTCTTACGAATTTATATTTATTCGTCAAGAATTAAATTTTCAGTCGAATTGTGGATTTTCGCCAATTCTGATCTTTTTCTTTTATTTTAATACGAAACAAATTAACAGAATAAACAGATAACTATAGAATATTTAAAAATAAATTTTCTTTGAAGCCTTTACAATAATTCTACGAAATTCAAAGGAATTTAGAAGCACAGGGAAAAAAAAGAAAAAAAGAGAAAAGAAAAGAAAAAAAATAGAAGCTAGGCAATTGTTTTATTTCCTAAATACTACAAGGAATATATTATTTTTACCTGAAAAATTTCCCATAAATGCGTAAAAATCCTCAATTTAATAGTGATAAAAATTCAGCCCAAGAATTTTATTATTCCACTTAAAGTTTCTGATTGTATTCTTCAGGAAGAATAAGTTTCGATCAAACACCAAACAAAATGAAACCAGTGTCTTCACCATCCAGACGTAATTCAAAGCAAACTTCTCGTTCCAAGCTAGCCTGTTTACTTCGAGAAAGAGCCTGGGAGGGTTAAAAGGGGGTTGGGGACACTTCCGAAGCGACAACCGCGCACGGGCCACTTAGTGGCTCGAAAACGTCGACTAGAAAAGATATAGCGAGCTCTCGAACCGGCCTTTGGCTGCCACCAGCAGAGTTATATCGATGGAAATAATTTCCACGCGAATACTTTAATTACGGCACACTTCCTCTCCCGACCGGTCGAAACGACTTAATTAGCCGGCATTAAAGCGCTTTAAACGCGAAGCTCTTCGGCGAGTGTCTTTTTTTCTGCTCCTGCCTCTACTTTTTTGCTTCAAGCCACGGCGAAATATATTTATTTCACCGTGTCGATAAATCGTCAATAATTCGGTTATGAATAAAATTTGATTAACTTAACATTAGCGATCATAATGACCAATTCGTGATTTCTCGTACAATTTTTATAAATCATAGTGTCTTTTAGAGGATTTTCTGTTTTTTTTTTTATGGGATTTTGTGTTAATAATTTGGATAAAGATTTGTATCCCTTTTTTTGTAGGATTTTGTGTTAATAATAAGGAATCTAATACAATGATGTGTATCCATTGCGATACGTATTTTTTTCACCCGTTTATATTAAGAATTTCTTTCTCAATAATTTAAATTATGCTTTAAATTAGAATTTGGTTTATATCGAGACTCAGGCGAACCTAAACTAGATCAGAATAAAGTATACTTAAAATTACGGTAGCTTCGGTGTTAAAAATTTTCTCACCATTCACATTCATTTTCTTTTCTTTGCAAGAAATTAACTTTTTGATTCCGATCGAACACCAAGAAGGAACGTGTATATTTTAATTAAAAAATGAACACAACCAATCACGAAATCAATTTCGTCCTCTGAAACAAAAAAAAAAAAAAAAAAGTTCTGTTTCAATCAAAGGAATTCCCATACAAGAAAAACGAGTTTTAATTGAAAAGCAAATAGTTTCCGTCGAATGTTTCGAATTCGGAAATAAATTAAAAGTTAACAAGAACGCTTTTTTCGTTTAGTATTTCAATATACATACACCCGTATATCTCTGTATATATTTTTCTCTCTAACTGTTTTTGTCGTTGCAAATTTTTGAACAACAATCCTGACAGAGTAAAAGGGGAAAGGGACGCGACAGGGGGGGGGGGGGGGG
>SMSQ01003735.1:16839-38288 GCA_019453375.1 Ctenoplectra terminalis | reverse complement strand
TTTTTTTTTTTTTTTTTTTTTTTTTTTTTTTTCGCGATGATGAAAGCGACGAACGTTGATATTCGGTGCAACCGGAAGTTTATGTACACCGCGTGTTTCTTTTCGGTCGTTTAATTAACGAGAGAATCGTGGCCGGCTGTTTGGAAAGCCTCGAAAGCTCCGAATTTGTTTTTTCTCCTTTTTTTTCTTCTTTTTTTTTAGAGAGAACTGCAGCGACAGTTGGTAGTTGGTTGGATTAAGATGCAATTCGGGAGTTGCTTGTTGAGATTATCATCTCGGAAAGAAGTTGAAGAAGAAGGAAAAAGGATCTTATTAGAGGGTGCATTCTTGTAATTCTCGGGAAGCCTTACGAGATCTTTTAATCCTTTGCTCGTCAAAGTAATTCCTACAGCAACGATAAGTACCATCGACTCTTGATTGCACAGAATTGTTAATTAAAAAGGAAGAAAGATTAGAGCGCTTGTACAAAGCGGTCGGTGCTTTATAGAGGTCTATTCTTATCGTCGAATTCATCTCTCTCCATGAAAGACGCAAAATTAGTAATAAAAAATACGATCAAAGTGTGTCGTAGCGGACGAGTAGATTAGATGGCGCGTTGGGTTAACACCATAAGCGACAGTAGGTCATAAAGGGACACCGTATGAACCAGTGTCAGTCGAATGACTACAATATAAGGTACTTGCACTTGTTCAAGCCTCCAGAGATTCTCCGCTTTTTAAGATTTAAGAACCGTGCACCGGACGAACATTCGGAGCGGTGAAATTGGCTCGAAAATTGAGAGAATATGTTACAAATTGAATACCAAGCTTGTGCAAACCTATATTTTCGTGAATATAATTTGAAAAATGAAAGGTAGATAATAAACTGGTCTTATTCGCTATATATTATAACTTGTGTTATACATTTTCACTTATTATGTGAATTCTGTAAATTCTTGAACCTTCAAATTTCCCATAGATGCATAAAAATCCTCGGTCTACCTATAAAAATCGAAATAAATTCAAAAAAAATTCTCTGCATCTATAAGAAACAGCATTTATCAATCGAGACTCAAATTCGGACACTCAAAGATCAGTCATGAATATTTATTCAAAAAATTGCACTCACCACTTTGTAACCACTCTGTAACCACCGAAAACAAATTCTTTCAACAAACCACATCCTATCCGAATACAAAAAATTCGAAATATCGAAGAAAAAAAACAGAAGCTCCAACCAAACACATCTTCAAATCCAAAAACCACGTTGACCTCTTAGCTATCCGAAGAAGATTCGCTTGTATTATGAAATCTAGCAGTTCAATTACAAATTACACCCCGTCGCTAATGACTACAAGCTGTCACGAGTACTGTGATGCGACAGTAAAACCTTTTCGTGGCTCGTGGAGAAAAAAGGATAGAGAAAAGGCGTTTCGTCCTGGGCTTACCAGTGGATTCATCAGTAAGGCGTCCTAGCATTCCCGTGCCTTAGACGCGGGGATGCTGAAGTTAGAAGTCGGGATCGGTATAAACACGAATCTTACGGTTCTTGAGGACCTGTGGGAAAGTCGGCATTAGTGGAATCCCTCTGATGGATCGCTACATTCATTTTACGAAAGATATGCTCCACCGGCGGAGCGTAGGAGGATCGTCGCAACATATTTTCCAAAGTTTCACCAAGATTGAATCACAGAAATTTCTTCGTCCATAAAAGAAAGCGGTAAATTTCTCGGCCAATTGAACGTCTTGCAAACTATCGCAACGATTAAATTACAAAACACGAAGCAACGAAACACGCAAGTAGGTCAGACAGTGGAAACACACTGGTCACCGACAAGCGCTCGTTGAAAACGCACTCACATCGGTCCTCGTCCACGCTGCTCGTCATTATCGACTCACATTCCAATCTCGTTAAGCGACTCTCCAACCGAACATCATTACATGTCCCGCCGAAACTCGAATCCTAACATCAATCATCAACAACCGTTCCAGCCACTCCACTGTTCCTTCCTACATCGCCGCCGATCGAAACCGTGTCATCCCGGAAGCGTCCTCCTGTTCTCGAACGCGCGATTAAATTGCCGGCTTCTTGCCTCGCCGAGTCACTTTCCGTCTCGGCCCTTTTACTTTGCAAATTATTTCCGTGCCATTTCACCGTCCCCCTTATCTTTCGGGACATTGTCCGGATATCTCTCGGGGGCGTCGGTCATAGCTTCCGCTCGACCAGGCCGACGCGGAGACGCGACTTCCGCCATGGATGCCGCGGCCTTGCGATCCTCGGAGGTGTTAATTCACCGGTCAGCCAACCGGAGTTCTCGTGGAGGAACGCTGGCGCCAATTAAGCTGATGGCATCCGAGTAAATTGCTGTCCCGGGAACTGGAGTCACCTCGTCAAGAGTTTGTTCGGCTTTTTTTCTTTTTCTTTTTTATTTTTCAATTTCGGGGAGATAGCGGAGAATTTCTGCGGAGTTAATTGTTTCGCGAACGGAGCGAGAGGTGGATAGGTTGATGGAAAATTGCAGATTAGGTTTTGCTTGGAAGAAACGGAGATTCTGGGGATTATGAGTGGAAAATTGTGTTTCGATGACCGAGTTCGCTGGAGGTTGGAGGTTTGAAGAAATCGGTGGATCGCTTGATTTTTATGAAGGATGTGTTCGTATCGCTGCTTGTCTTTGACTGTGGTGTAATTTAAGATATGTGTATTTTGATAGGATTTTTTGAATTTGTATCTTTGGAAATATTAAATACTGGTCTTATTAATTATTGTGGGTGGGTTTGAAAAGGAAGTTTGAAATTTTCTGAGCTGTGCTCGGTTTCTGGTATTAATATCGTCATCTTTGCTAATTATTAGAATAATTCTAAATTTATATTTATGGATTATTTATCGTTTATGTAGACTTTATATAATAGAATTTCAAAGCTTCTTACGAGGTACCAAAAATTAGTTCCATCGAAGGGGTTAAATTTCTCGCATTTCCCTCGAAAAATTCCTAATTTAAAAATCAAGAAAATTCTTCACATTTTTTATATTGAAAGTAGAAACACGATGGAGTCGAAAATGACTCAAAGACTTAACAGAATTAACAAAGAGTGATTTCTAAGTATTTGTTATTTAGGGTTCGAAGAGTTGCAGAAAGATTGCACGCTTTCCTGGAGATTTAAAAAGTTTTCCCTATAATTAGTTAGCTCGCTCACTTGATAGAGGTTTAATGGAACTTAGGGAAGCTTAAATAATTTTAGAAGAAATGTAGAAATTAATCGGCCATCTTGGCCTCTGAGTAGCTGAACTGTAGAGGCCGCGGAAACTGAAAGGCTCTCGGGAAACTGTTCTGGGACTCGAACTCGAGCCTACTCCATCAGAAACTACCCTGGTATTGCTCCATCGAGACCACAATCCCGTGCTCTCTATCTTCCCCGAGTGGATTTACCGTTTTTCGAAACGATTCTAATCCTGCAACTTTTTGATTTATTCTCCATAGAGAAATACCTTCGAACACAATTTAATTTTGAGCGTTGAAAACGGTTCTGTTAAAAACACTGCGTGGAATTGTTAATTAAAAAATTTTGCAAACACCAAAATTTATTTAAACCTTCCTTCACCATGTATTTTTTTAAAAAATTTCCTAATTTTAACACCAGAAATTTTATAAATTAATTATGGCGCTATCGTGGAGATTTTCCGTGATTTTCCGTTACAAATATAAATAAACTCTCCCTTAATTTACATATTTTTTTCATACACCTTTAATTTTGATTTCGTCGGTAGAAATAAGTATATTTGAATTCTCGACGGTCCTAGCGTTAAAATAAATATAAAGAACGCGTTGCATCTAATTTGCATCGATGACATGCTTTTCTCAAAGTCAAAAAGCTTTTCTAAAGTCATTAAAAACATGATTATAAATCCGTAGCGACGGGAAACTTGTTATCACTATTTTTACGGTGTCTAAAATAATTCGAACAGAGAATAACGCATGACGCGCGATATTTCATAGTCACAAAATCACGCGAGACGCAGTAACTCGGTCCATTTCTCCGTCACGGGGGCCTAACAAAGTGCCCGGCTACTTTACACCATTTATGGCCGCCTGTGTGCGCTTCTATAGCACCGGATCGTTAATCTAACAGGTGACATAACACTGGAACGACGTGCACTTGGAGTGCACCATGTATACCGCTCGTGTGACGTGTATCGTGCAGGTGAACACCTTCATTATACTGATTAAATCGGGGCCAAGGCGGTTGTATCGTAACATCCTATATAATTTAGAACCCCCGAAGACCGTGGCCTTCTCCTCCAAAAAATTCCAACCCCCAAGGAAGCGTGAACTTCGATCCACGTTACAGTGGTCCCTCGAATAACGCGGAGCTTAGAGACACGTGCTGACCGCGTACTCCTATAGTTCAATCTTTACAAAAATTGAAACGCATTCTCGCGAACATACACACGTTTATGTGTATTTTTTTTAAATTTTATATTATTTATTGCATATATATTATTAGATCGTTTTGTGAGTTTAATAACTGTTCGTTGTGTGTTTGAATTAAGTGTCGCGGCTTCTTGTATGGAGGGGCGATTTGTGAGGAATTAGTTGATACAAATTAGTTGTCACGAAGGAAATAAAATTGTGAAGGATTTCAGATAAATATCTCCTCGACGCGAAGAATAAAATTGTAAGGAATTCAAAATATTGAGATATTCTCTGGGCATGAGGAGTGAAGTTACAAAGGATTCGAAATAAATACGCTCTTGTCGTGGAGAATGAAACTGAAAAGGATTCGAGACAAATACCTGCTCTGCATGAAGCATAAAATTATAAGGAATTAAAAATATTGAAATATCCCCTTGCCATGAGGAATAAAATTATAAAGGATTCGAAATAAATACTACCTCGCTATGGAGAATAAAACTGTAAAGGATTCGAAACAAATACCTCTTCTTCGTGGAGAATAAGATTGTGAAGGATTCTATGAAGAATAAAATTATAAAAGATTCGAAATAAATATCTCCTCGCCATAAGGAAATAAATTATAAAAGATTCGAAATAAATATCTCCTCGCCATAAGGAAATAAATTATAAATGATTCGAAATATTAAAATATCCCCTCGCCATAAGGACCAAAATTATAAAAGATTCCAAATAAATATCCCCTCGCGATGAAGAATAAAATTGTAAAGAATTCGAAACAAATCCCAAGAAAATAAAATTTGTCAAAAAAGAATAAAATAAAATAAAATAAAATCTGCGTTTATTCGAAACCTCATTGTTCAACACAGCACCGTATTCAATTTTCCCCGAAAACTTGCACGAATTTCCAGCCGAGTCTTCCGAAACTTACAGAACAAAGCGAATTCTCGAAAAGGGGATCCAAGAGAGGAGCATTCTTAGCGAAGGCGTCAAGCAACGACATGCAAACTCAATCGCCTCGGTGAAAATCACGCCTCCCAACTCTAAAATCTCACGAGTCGTTAGCATTCGGGAAAGTGTCTGTCGCCTGGCGTGTTCCACTCCGTGGATCAAAGAAAATAGCTCCAGTCAGTGTGTTTGGGAAACTCGAAACAGGTTACAGTCGCGTTTCCGAAACAGGAGAATGTCTGGTCGATTCGCGTTGCGGTAAACCGAGACGCACAAAACTATCCCTCCACTCTCTGATCGAACAACGGAGGAGGTTCGCGCTTCCTGTCGTTATTCAGACATACTTAATGAACTTAACGAAGTAACTTCGTTAGACACGGGCACGCGTTATAGGGAAACGACGGCTGCCGCGTAACGCGCATGAATTAATCATTAGGACGTTGTAAACAGAGCTGCTAGCTCAAACGCAGCTAGTTAGCGATGTGTTTACGGTGCTCGAGCGCCTATACCGTCGGCCAGGCGATTCCGCCATTAAGAAAATCCTTCCGACGTTGGCTACCACTGTTAATGACGCGTCAATAATTTGCGACGCTTCGAGAAGTTTCACGCTACGCCTGTATAAATGGGGTTGGAGGGTTTAGGAGAGATTTTTGGGCTGTGATTGGGAAGGGATGGCGAAGGGGAGGAGAAGGTTGAGATTTGTGGTGTCGGAAGCGTGGAAGGATTTTTTAGGTATCCTGTTTGGAATTTCTTAGATCGAACTGGATTTTTCGGAAAAGGTGGAGAAAGGATCATTGAAGGATCTTCGAGATTTTCTGCTTGGAATTTTTTAGCGTTGAACTGGATTTTTGGGGAAAGGTGGAGAAAGGATCATTGAAGGATCCTCGAGATTTTCTGCTTGGAATTTTTTAGTTCGAACTGGATTTTGGGGATTTGTTGTGAGAGCAGGGTTGAAGGATCGTTGAGATATTTTGTTTGGAATTTTTTAGTTCGAACTGGATTTTTTAGGGAAGGTGGTGAAAGGAACATGGAAGGATCTTCGAACTATTCTGTTTGGAATTTTTTAATTTGAACTGGATTTTTTAGGAAAGGTGTTGAAAGAAACATGGAAGGATCGTCGAACTATTCTGTTTGGAGTTTTTTAATTTGAACTGGATTTTTTAGGAAAGGTGGTGAAAGAAACATGGAAGGATCTTCGAAGTATTCTGTTTGGAATAATTTAGTTTGAACTTGATTTTCGGAGAAAGGATGTTAGAGTGAACTGGCTACGACACACACACAGATAGTGTGTGTATGAAAAAAGAAAAAGGAAAGAGGGTTGGGATTTGTACCGATAGGATACAGAGTCATTAAAGCCACGAAACGAGTAATTCCCGAACTTCCAGTAACTTTAAATTAGTGACACTGATCCATAAGAGGAAAAACCAATAGAAGCAGCGTTACAGCTACTAAAATCTCGAGTTTACAGAATTTCTGATTCCGAAGCAACTAATTGTCTACAGATCGGTGCAAAAAAATCCTGGTTGGTCCAATTCCACGCAGAATTCTGAAATTGTAATTTAAATCCTGAAACATTTCGTGCAATCAGTCGCGATTGTCGCGCAGAGGAGGAAACAAAAAACTGTGTTGGAGCAAAATAGACGATCGAGGTCGAAGCTTCGGGCTCCGGAAGATGATTTGCGGGTTCTGTTTCGCGAGGAAAGAAGTGTGAACAGGTTCGGGGGAGCTCGATTCGTGGAATGTAACGGACTCGGTTAGTTTGATAAGGGTAAATTTCACGGAACTTAGCAAGTTTGTGTAATCAGTGAATTTGGCAAATTTACCGGGTAAAACCGGCCATGTTTCACACGCTTCGGGAGGTCCGGGTTATCTCTGGTAAGATCGCGGAGTCCTTCTTTGGCAAAAAAATGCGGTCAATTCGAAAAATTTCGCAAACGAATCCAGTTAACTCGAGGAACCTATTAAAACACAGTGATTTCGATGCTTCGAGGGTGAATAGCCGAGGGAAAAATCGAGGAAACGGTGTAGTTTGTTCGGGTTATAAATGGCCCTGTCCCCAAAGTAATACAGGTTAATTATTTCTTCGATTGGCTCGTTCTCTCCGGTAGAGACTCCTGGGGCCAATAACTCGCGATACGTTTGACCCGTTTGTTCTTTAATTACGAGTCACCGCTGTGAAACTTTTTTTATTTTGTTTCAATCGTGTCGTTTTCTCCCGTTATGTATCTTTATGATACTCATAAGCGGATTGGGAATTTTTATGGAAATTCATAGGTTTGAGAATATGTTAAAACGGAAGGTATTGTTGCAAGTGTGTTGTAAAATTTATCACACACTTTATTTTCCAATTTTTATCACAAGTATTATTATCGCTTACGATCATAAAAAAATAGCTACTTGTTTTGAGACAATTTTCTTTTCTTTTTTTTTTAATGGGAATTTAATGTTGCATGGACATCTAGGTCATTAACGACAAAGAATTCTGTGAAGGCTCCTTCAAATTTTTGTGAGAAGATTAGTGTCGGTTAAGTACTTTCTGAAAGTCAAATTTTTTAGAATCGAAGAGGGGGTGGGTGGTTATGCTTTTAGAGCAGTTGGTGCAAAAGGGTGGACTCGTCTTTTTTATTCGTCTTTTTTATTCGTCTTTTTTCTAAATACTCCAGATCTAAACCCAAGAATCATAATTTTATCGCCCATTTTCTCCCCCTCTCGCCTCGTTAAAGAATAAAGTCAAGTCGAGTGCAAGAAAACAGCAATCATTTCTGAACAAAATTTCTAAATACTCCAGTTCTAAACCCAAGAATCATAATTCTATCGCCCATTTTCTCGCCCTCTCGTCCCGTTAAAAAACAAATTCAAATCGAACGCAAGGAATAATTTCTCAACAAAATTTCTAAATACTCCGTATCTAAACCCAAGAATCATAATTCTATCGCCGATTTTCTCGCCGAGAACAAAACCGTTTCCGCTAGAATCCGCACAATCGATACCGTTAATTCCTCGCAGCGTTAAAGCAACGATTAAAGTATCGTTACACGAATCGAGTACAGAACGACCTGCGTACCTAACATACATTCATTCCGCCATACCGCAAACGATTGCTCGAAGCAATTTCGTGAGCGGTGGCGTGTTTCTTGCGATGCTGGCGCACCGTAATGGCCTGGAAAGAGGTCCGCGAAACTTTCATCACCGGAACCATTGTCGGGAAGATAGTCCCGCTTCTATGAAGCAGAAATACCGACGAAAAACTGAATTCGTGCCACGCCACGCCGAAAAGAACCGAGGGACCTGTTCGAGGAATTGCGTCTCGCGGCAATAACATCTCCGAGATGAGTGTTTCGCGATGCTCTCCCATGTTACGTATAATCCACCATTTTGTATGGGGAACGAGTTGGCATTTGATAACGTTTGACGATACTTGATAATTAAATAAACAGAAATATATTAATAAATCCAAAAAAATGGAATAAAACATTTATCTAGCTTCTTTTTTTTTAATTATATATATTTTTGACAACGTTTAACGATGTTTAATAATTATCCTGCGGATTTTTATGTGTTTATTTACAATTCGACGCAAATTATTTTAATTCATATTTTAATTTATTCCTCAACTTTTTTAAGTTTCACAGGACTATTATGAAAACTTAAAATGTTATTTCAGAAATAGAAAAAGAAAAATATATACGTGATTTATTAAATTAATTTTATCGTTTCAAAATAAAAATAAAAATTAAATTATTAAAGATTTAACTCGAAACTTAATCTCAAAAGAGAATTACTGGTATATGAATAGCGGCGCCAATGGAGCACGAAGGTTTAATAATATTTTCCGAGCAACAGAAAATATCTTCCAAGCTTCAGAATTGTGTAAAGCTATTTTAATTCGAGAAGATGTTGATTTTAATATATTGGAGATTTTAAGATCCCGCGGATATTTTTTTTTTCCGTTCGAATTTCTTTCTTCGAATATCAGTTGTAAGTGTTTATACGAGTTTAATAATGTATCAACAGTCCTCGAAGCCAATATCGATAGAGAAATTCATTAAATTGGAATTTCGTGGGCAACCTGACGGCCCTCCAATTATGATCCGACCGCGGGCTTTTCCGATCCCGATTAATCGGTATTTCAATCGATCGAGGCCGCGGTTATTCGGCCTGGTAATAGCGTTTGTCACAAACGACAGATTCGTGATCTATTCGAACATGAATTTTCAGTTTCACAGCTTTCGTTCTTCCCTCTATCTCTGTCAATTTTTTTTTCTTTTTTTTTCGTTCATTTTTGAGGGGAATCCTATCCTCTCGAAAATTCAACGCGTGGCAGATTTTTTTTTTTCACCAGCTTATTCGTGGCACGTGTTTGTTAAATTTTAAGCATTTTTGCTCCCGTCAATTTTTTGTTATCCTCGTTGAATTTGTTTTTGACAATTTGAAAGATTTTTTAGTTTAAAGGAATTTAATGGATTGTCGTTTTTTTGTTTTATTATTATAAAGAGGAACATTGTGTAATGCGCTTATTAATTAGCGCGAAACAATTTTCTATATGATTTTCACGGAGGTTGCAATTTCGGATTCACCCCGTTTTTGGTCTCATTAATTCTCGGTCGGTTAACAAGCAGGAAGTACTGTTTTATGAATAATCTGTTTAATTCCGGTCGTGGTGCCCGAACGTAAGGAAAGTTTTATTTACAGTGCAATCCTGTATTCCGCTTTTCCATTAACCAAGACTGTTTCATTCGGCTCATACCGGTATAATCGAAACTTCGTTAATTGTTGCGCTAATGCAGCATAATATGACAGTGGAGATAAAAAGAGAATTGTAGAAAAAGATTGTAAAACAAAGATTCAATAAGCTTTATATCTTTTATATAAATCGAGCAACACTAGAACTATCGATAATTAAAAATGAAGGGTGTATAAAAAAATACAAATGACAAGAAAGATATAAATACAAAAATACAAAAACAAAAATATAAATACAATAATACAAATGCAAAAATACAAATACAAAAATACAAATACAATAATATAAATGCAAAAACACAAATACAATAAAAAAAACACACAAATACAAATCTTTACATATATTTTCAACAGCAAATCACTACTAAATTTATTACTTATCACAATCATAACATTCATGCTTTCACAGAATTATTTCAATTTATTATCGACCATGAATTAAAAAACCAATAAAAATCACACAACACGTCAAAGCTTTAGCACCGCTTCTATCACAATCAAAGATACACATTCCGCGTGAATCGTCAAAAACGTACCGTATCAAATTTATAAAATCTTTGTAAGAAATTACCAATTGGTTGTTTCGATCGTCTCGGTAGTTACAGCGTTAATATAATTTTATCTCTATTTAGAAATTTATAAAACATCTTGTCCGTGTCGCGAGAACGAGTTACAAGTGACCGCATCGCAAGAATGCAGCTTGCCTGTCGTAACGATAATAATAATTAAGGTTCTAATTGCGCAAAGGAACTTCGTTAAGCTAATGAGAGTGAACTATGTCGCCGGCAAAAACATCCGAGAGGAATTCTTTTTTAAAGGGAAAACCCCGTGGAAAAGCTCCTCTGGCCTCCGGACAATCTTCGCCTCTCACGTCCTTAATCAACGCCATTTTATTGCGCCCCTTTAAGGATTGTTTATTTGCGCAATCTCTCGCTGCTTTAAGAACTTCCCAGTTCATTTTCCACCCCGTGTTTTTTCCTTTTTTTTTTTCATCCCCCTTTCCTTTCGTTCGTTCGTGCTGTAACGCGGTTAGAAATTTTTCTTCCCTTTCCTTTCTTCCTTTTTTTATTTCTCTTCTCTTTTCTTTTCATAAATCAATGGAAAGCAAGGTCCCGAAGCTTTATCCCCTCCAATGGCACTTTAAAAACACTAGGAAGACATCTCGTTAAGAAAATTCCATCGTTGCTGGATTAAATCTTGGATGTAATAGGATTACAGTTTCTTCTTTGCGACGCGGTCGCGATGGTGTTTTGCTTTTCAAAAGTTAACATTACTCTGGGAGAAGCATGCTTCGCGTTATTTGTCGGAATGCTGTTAGAAAGGGGTGGGAAATATGATTAGTCCGTCCCGAGAAAGGGGAATTAAGATTCGCAGGACGGGAATTAAGAAGGTTGTAGAATGACAATTTTCCGCTGTTTATTCTACAATTGTTAGTTATTCTCGTAGCAACGTATTCATGAACCGTTGTATTCGTGGGAAATTAAAAGAGAACCATGTATTTTATCCTTCGAAACACTAGTTTTGGAACTTCGATGAACGAACTACGAAATTAAATAAAATTCCTGAACACCCAAAGGAAAAAAAAAAAAAAAATTAATAAATTAAAGAAATCAAAATACTCAGTATAGAACTGAAAGAATTAACCACTTAACCGCAACTATTATCCTATTTATATTCCACCTTTCACTTCCCTTTCTCAATTTAAATAAAAGCACTTCGCCCCGCATTGAGAATTAAAACAATACCACGGAACAAAATTTTCCTATTTTCAATCGGTAAACTAAAACAAGAAAACCAGATTCTGTCTTAAGAAATTTAAAAAACTTGTTCGTAAATCCTTCTGCAGAAAATCAACCCCCAGAACCTCAGCTAGATATCATCCGTTGTCCGAGAAGCCGGTTAGAAATCGCGATTTAATTGCAAAAGGTCCGCGCGTGATCGAACTCCGGGATTCAACGAAACGCTCGCCGTCTCGGTCGCGATAATACGCGTTGTCGCGAGACCCTCGCAGCGACGGGCGTATATTCAAAGACGGGTCGCCGTGACGTGAATGCGGAATGGCCGCGATGGATACACGCGGCCGGAGACCTCGGTAGCGCGTGACGAGGATATCCGCCGACGACCCTGACACATTCTCGAACGCGAGGTTTCCGCGGGACCAGGCGAACGCTCCTCGCGGACGAGTCGGTCGCCTTGGTCGCGCGACAATTGGATTCTCCGGCGAATAACCGGGATGACGTTGCTCTGTCCTCCGAGAGATTCGTGCAGGGTCGGAGAATGTCGGCAATGTGGCTTGGCAGAAATTGTTGGACGCATGTGTGTGGACCAGTTTCGGGGTGGGTTTCAGTGTTTTTGAGGGTGTGAGCGAGGTATGAATGGAACGGGAGAGAGAGAGAGAGGGATTATTAAGCGAGAAGGTTCGAGAGGTAGTTATTATTTGGAATTGGATTAAAATAATTGGGAACTGTTGGAAAAATAATTTGAGAGCGCGAAGAACTGGAAGGTGGAACTCTGGAGATTGGGTCATTCGAGAAACGGGTAGGATGGAATCGAAGGAGAGAAGGGAAGGGATAGAGGTAGCTGGTTGAGTAGTTGTATCGGTGAATGGTCAGACATAGGGTGTACATATGTTCCATTATTCTTCGGTTGAATTGGATACGTATCGGATTGTAATTAGGTATAGAAAATTATACTGCTGCAGGGGAAACGAGGAAGAATTAGAAACGGTTATAACAGAGGAGTTGGTGCTCCGTGTAATGTATCGGACGCTTGAGTGAAACTTGGATACTTCAATTCTGGAAGAACTTCTTTCAATTTTCGCAGTGTTTGGAAACTTTTGCTGTTCCAACAATTGCGAGTTATTAATTCTATCAGGAAGAGAAAAAATTAGAAGCGATAGTGACAGAGCAAGTAGTATATGTTGCAACATGTCAGATATATTAGTCTATCTTGGATCGCTTTTTGTACGCTTCAATTCTGGAAGACTTCTTCTACTTCTACGCTATTTGTAAACCCTTGCTGTGCCAACAATTACAAACTATAAATTCAATCGGAATAGAGAAAGAATTAGAAGCAACAGTAATAGACCAAGTAGTATATCACACGATATGTCAGACATGTTAGTCAAACTTAGATTGTTTTTTATATACCTGAATTCTAAAAGACCTCTTTCAACTTCTATGCCATCCAGAGACCCTTCTCGTGCCAACAATTGCAAATTATTAATTCCATCAGAAAGTAGCGGTAAGAGCAAGTTGTACATCGTTCGATAAATCAGACAGGTTGGTCAAACTTGGATTGCTTTTTGCGCGCTTCGATTCCGTAAGAACTTCTTTCGGACTATGTACTATTTAGAGACCCTTCCTGTGCCAACAATTGCGAATCATTCCCTTCCAATCGGAAAAAAATCGGGAATTCCAGTGCAGCAAGTAGTAGATACCCGAGACTGGTCAGACACGTACGCCTCGTCGTCCCCGATTTCCCGCGATTCTACTTTTTCTCCCATCGCTTTATTTCCTCCGGCTCGACGCAAAAACTGGAGCGCGTCCCTTTTACACGACACAGACGTTTCGAGCAATGCTTTTTACCCCTTTTCAAATCGAATGAAATTCGAACATCGATTTTTCCAAACCGTCCCACACCTCCTGACGATCCTTCTTCCGAGCTTCTCGATATTTACAGAAGCACGAAACTTTCTGCTTTCTTTCCGCCACGTAAAACTGACAATTTCGTTTAAGTGGCATATCTGGAACATCGTTTTATTCGACGCCGGAATTTCAGCTCCCATCTCTCCCCTTCTCCGCCACCGTCGTGACTGTTTAAAGTTGGCAATACTCTAGCCAGTTTCTGTCCACCGTTGTCCAGTCCTGACCCGGAAAGGAGCTAAACCGGACCCAAGAAGTCTGCATTTCATCTTACCATTCCGTACGCGGGTCACGTAGCCGTGGCATAAAACACTGGATATCCGTAAAAAGCGAAAACCTCTCATGCATTGATAATGCGTTTAAACCAGACAAAGCTTTTATGAGATTTTTTTTTCATTAACAAATCTGCGCGCGTTTTAATGGTAAAAAAAAATGTTTAACTCTTTGAAAAAATTTCTTTCACCGTTCTGCTATTAATTATCATAAATGGACTGCCGATCTTTACGCAAACTATTTTTAACGATGTAGCGAATAAAAGAGAATTTCGGTAGAAAATTATTTCACCTGCCAGATATTACAAAATATATTTTAATCATTTTTTCATATTACGTGTATCCTGCATAATTATACACGTTTAAATTTCCCGTGGATAAAAAGCCGCAGTCTGAATTAAATTATAAATTAATTTAATTTTTATCAGTTTCTTTTTCCCTGCTCGCAACGTATTCCAGAGAAAGTAGGTAAATAAAAAATTGTCCAAATCAATTTAAGAAAATTGCGGAAGGAAGGAATTCATGGAAATATCTTGAAATATTACTCGGATGCAACATGTTTGCGTCAGCGTTCGATACATCGAACTCAGATCGATCGTAACAGTGTCCCTCCATAAAGAGAGACGAACCAGGAGACACCGTAATAGGCTCAGATTATTTCAATTTGCTCGGAACATATTTTCTACGCTTGCAATCGAAACGAGCGATGAAAATTACGACCGTATGGGAAAAATATAAAATGATCGTTTTAAATCACCATCGCCGGCGGACCGATCATCTGTTTTTCATTCCCCAACAAGCAAGTACGATTGGTATTCGCGCGCCGATTGACACGTTGAAATCCTTTGTCTGCCTTTTGTTTAACAGAGAATCCGAAACACACGGTTAAAAAGACGATCGCCGGTGTATTTTTATTGCGAATACGATTTGCGACCGCGTCGAACGCTCGACAGACCGATATTTAAAAGTGAAATAAAAATTTCGTTACCATTCGTTGCGAGCGTTGTTCGATGCGAACACCAAAGACGAACCTTCCATGCATGGAATTTATCTTTTCAAGAGCATTCAGCCGTGGCGTATCAATATTTTCCCTCGAAAAATATGGGCCATGACTCGAACAAGGATCTTCCGGCAAACAATTTCCCCCCGCTGCGCACCGAATAGATTTTCTAAAATCGTTTCCCGCCTGACGGTGTTGAATTTTCATATCCGTTCCCACGGTGGAAACAGAAGACCGCGATGAGGAAGCAATTTTCTATCGGACAAAAGTCCCTGTTAAGCTTCCGCAAAAACGTACCACGTTTTTTTCCGGTCAGAGGTGAATAGCGGTTTTCTTTTCTTTTTTTTTTCTTTTCGAACGAACAGATTAACATCATTTTTGTTTCGGTCGCTTCGAACGATGATAGAAGAAAGAAAAAAGAATGGTTTTCGTTCCCCTTTCGACGGAACACAGGGGAGACCGGGAAAGCCTGATAAGAGTTTTGTATTTTCCATCTAGTACATAATACAGACTTGTCAGAGTTCCTATAAATCGCTCTTAACGGGTCGCGATAGATTAGAATTGTTTCAAACAAATTTATAAATCCAAAACTTTTTGTTATATCGAAGAAAGTTTCTTTTGCCGCGAGATATATTAATTAATAAGTTTTTACATAATTCGTATAAAGTTTCTGTCGCTGTCTGCTAATTTTTATGAGATACCGATATTATTTTACGTTGAACTTAAACGGACAAAGGGATGTTAATCATTTTTTGACCGAAACGTACCAACGTGTTTTTTTCTCCAACCGATCTCGCGTATGCGAAAAAACATTTTTTCTATGCAGAGAACACAAAATATCATCGAAATTGCTCTAGCTGTGATAAAAATTGTTTCGGTGAACGACAATATCGGTGTTTCATGGTTTCACGGGCGTCATGTTCTCAAAAACACCCAGTGTGTGCGTCAGAATGTGCAATATCTACGGTTTCCCCGGTGCTATTGATTCTTCCGAGTATCGCTTTACTATATATTTGCATCGAACAATCTGTTTTGAACTACAAACTGGAATCCCGTAAATCAAATTTAATGATCCTCTGGTCTACTAACTCAGCGGTATTATGGTCTTAATAAACTCTCCCTTTGCGCACGTCGAACAGCCTCGCCTGCCCTGGAATATTTCGGAAAAACGATGTAATTAATTACTAACCGCCTTGGTGTTCGCGCAAACCGGCCTAAAAATCGGTCCCGTGTCTCCGGCATAGCTTCGACGTTAATTAACGAATAATAAAATGTGAACGATAGCTGTTACGTGTAAACAAAGAAAATTCATCGACGCGTTCGAAGCGGCTGGTCGATCGTTAATTAGCCAATTTTAATTGTACATCAATTGCCGTCAGTTAAACGTTGTTACCATCGCGAGCTATAAAATTACCGTGAAAAGCACAAAGAACCATTCCGACAAATAAAATATGGGAACGGTGAACGAGAGAAAATTATTTTTCTTTATTAAATTGAAACAGAGAAAAAAAACAAAAAAAATATTGCTTCGCTGAAAACATTAATTTTATCAACGAAACACAAAAGGTTTCGCTACAAAGGGAACGCCGAGGAATCGACGCGAAAATGTCTATTTCCGCCCCTCGAATTAGGTATATTTCAACGTTTCTCGTGTCGCGACCACGAAAGTCTAATTAAACGCGGGTAAAGCAACCGAAGTTTCAGTGTTTCAATAGCGTGCAAGTTTCGCAGGAATTCGACATCAGTTCTAACCCCCGCCACATAAATCCTGTCCCCGGATCCTCGAGATTATTCTCACCGTTTCTCTAACAACCCCCTCTGTGCCCCGAAACCTGGCCGTCCCTCTGCGCCTCACACTCCCTGTGCACCAGCTATCGCACAATGCGCTAACCCGTAATCCGGCGCAATGAACGCGTGCAATCAACGAATCTCTGTCTTCGTTTTCGCTCGCCTCAGTCATTTGTGCGTAACGAGGACGACGCGGAATTAGAAGTTCCGCAGACGACTGCGCAAACACCCGGAATTCGGATTCTAACCTCCAACCCTCCGACCCTTGTACTAATCTCACGATCGTTGCTTTTCGCTAACTGCTCCGAAAGGGGTTAGAAAAGCAGTTTCCAGTGTTTACGACAGACGTTAGGGGTGGTAATTGTAGTTTTCTATTTTTTTCCGATGGATGAGAGAAAGAGAGAAAGAGAAAGAGAGAGAGAAAGGGTGGTTCTGCGGTTGGAAATTTAATTTTTCGAAAGGAATGAAAGGAATATTTAGGTTTCATACGTGTTCCCGTGTGCTTGTTTCTTGAATAATGTAATTATAATTGGTGCCCGGGTAATATAGTTTGGAAAATTTTGTTGCCTTTTTGTTTGCACGTTCTGGGAAAAATAATTAACGGGTTGAATGTCGGACTGATTTTATGTAACTTGATCGTGCCGTCGGAAATTAAATTCGTGTTGTGTAATAGGTAATAAAACTGCTTCAATGTTTCGTGATACATTGATTCGTTTATATTATTACTATAATAATATAACTCCTGATGTTTCAAATATTTTAGACTCGCAAAATATAACGTGCAATATTTAATGAATAAACGTTAGCTTAAAATCAGGAGGTCCCAATTTATTTTATACTTACTCTCAAACATGTTCGAAATCGTTAATTTAATCGAAGTAAAAATTATTAGTTTGCGATGACAAATTAAGTTAATCTAGGGCTTCCGTTATCCACGATCCCATGTTATAAAATCGACAAGATTTTATAAATTATTTACCAATAAAATCAAATCTTCACTGTTCCAATATCCGATCACCTTTCTTAATCCCTTACAATTTAAAGCTAGTGGAATCGAACGATCAAAGCGTCTTCGCTCGGAATAATTTTTCAGCAATCAATTCTAGAAAGAGCTGAAACTAAATAAAGAACCAAATCGGTATCGATATATCTCAAACAGAATTATATCCACTTCATTCTCCAAACACTCCATTCTTCGCACACTTTATAAAAACTTCACCAACAGTCGTCCTCTCCGTCTCGCGGAACACATTGATTCTTCGAGCGGGCCCGGTCGATTGAAGCCGCCCGTCCGACACTTAGCTCGCGGAATTTTTTCCGCGGACGAGACGTTCGACGCTATTATCCTGAAAGCTTGCCCTAGAGGATCCATTCTGGCCGCCTACTTCACGGAACAATGGCTTCGGGAGCTTTAAAACCGCCTTCGCCGGGGCGTTGGCTCGCTGGTAGCTCGCGTTTCAGCCTGTTAAACGCGTGGGAATTGTCACGGAGTGCTCGTAATTCCTGAAAGAGCCGAGGAGGTTTGTTTGCACGCGCGAACCAGCCACGCAACGGCTTAAGGCTTTTTCTCGCTGCTACGCGGATTATTTTCCTGCTCGCCGCGAAACAAATCGCACTGATAACGACCAACTCTCTGAACCGTTTTCTATGGTCCGTGTAATCCGCTGCAAAGGATCGTGCCGGTTCGCTGACGCTGCGGAAAAATAGGCAAACTCTTTCTTTTTCTGTCCCCGAAACTGTTAAGCTTTCTTTTCTTTTTTGTTTTTTCTTTTTTCGTTTCTTGTTGGCAAGGTATTGATTAAACAAATATTCACCCCTTTGACGAGTACACTGGAAGTGTAACGAGAAGTCTGAGTTCCATTTAGTGTCATTGTTTTGTGTTTTTATTTTTTTTGGGGGAGGTGGAGTGGGTTTTTGTACTGGTTTTATGGAGTTAACGGTTAGTTTTATATTACAATTTTATTTGTTAAATAGATATACATATGTAGGTGAAGAAATGATCATTCTTAAAAAATTTCTTTAATGCAATACTCTTCGAACAAAATCGAAGGAAAATTTATTCAACAGATTTAAGAGTAGCTTTTAAGTATCAACTTTGTTTCAGGACACAAAATTGATCATAGTTGCACATTAAATTCTGACATAAATATAAAATTTACTTTCCCGTAAACCCTTTATAACTTGAAACAAACTTTTTCAAGCGCAAATTTATAGTATCACAATTTTCAATCATACTCCACGAATAAATAAAAAAAAAAAAGAAAACACTCAAATTTTTCTCACCCGAAACATCCAACCACCGACAATCGCCAAAAATCCAATCTAACAAAACCAAACAAAACTTCAGGTTTCCCTCGGACGAAACGATTGAAATTCAAGTCACTTGGCTCTCCACCCTCCCGATTCAATGTTTCAGCCATCAAAGCCACGTCCGCGTCTCTGCAAAGTGTAAGGAGTCAATATTGGTCTCACCGATCAATTAAACAGGCCGAAATAATGGGCCAGACGATCGATGAATCACGCCGCTCGACCAGGACGCCTCGTGTCCCCTTTTGTACCGACACACTTCCTCAAGAATGGATCGTTTTACAATAGGCATTCACCGAACGGAACAAAAGTTACCGTCCGACCAGCCGTGGCGAGGGCTCGGATTTCCGGTGTGCTTGTTCTCTCGCTACTTAAAGCTTCACATGCTGGGGCTAACTTTAAATTGCTCACCCTCTCGAACTTTCATCGGCTTTCAGAAGATACATAACTTAGGAGGCACTCTTTGCCCGGGGTTTATGTGCGCAGCTTGCTGACGATGATCTCGCTGAAATTACCCTTCTAACGCGGCTCCGCGCTTAATGCACCGACCATTTTGCAGCTTTTCGTTTGTTTAACGGAGTAACGAACAGCCTAAGGGTGGATACGTTACAAGGGGACGATAGAGCTCTCGTATGACAGAAGAAACTTGACGGGGTGGAAGTTTTTAATAGCTGGAAACTACGGTGGATTGAATGTTCAATGGACACGGATAAATAGCCGACATTTTGTCCAAACATTATTCTTCTGCTTTAAGCGATGTGGATATATATATATATATAATTTCTCCATAACAGTCTAAAGGTATTTAAATTAAAAAATATTAGATTGCCCCAAAAGTTTCTTTCGTTTTATTAATAGGTAATGGGTACATAATATTTTATGTTTTACGATATATTATTATTTTATACAGGATTTTGCGCCATTTTTCCCTCCGTCTCTCGTTTAACAAATAAGGCTGAATGTTTATTTAAACATTGCTAGACGAAAGCATTGCGTGAAGATAAAAGAACTTTCGGGACAACCTAATATTTTGAAATTTAAATATCTTTAGACTGTTATGGTGAAATTTTTGAAACGGGAATTTGTTTAGAATTTTGGCTATTGTAAAATCAATTTTTTGGGACGATGAAAATATTATTGAGATAGGAGAATCCTTTACGGTTGAAATAAAGGAAACGGGAGCTCGATATGATTGATACTTTCCGAGATAAAAATTAATAAGTAAACTTAGTTTGCATAAAGATCGGCAAAAATTGATAAATTCAAAGTTCCGTGTTTTTTAAATAAATTCGAAACTGGGAAAATGATGACTTAAACCAGGACTAATTTAAAATTCGTTTAAGAAGTTTCAAGATCAGTTTAAGAAATGAATAGAGTTCCTGCTTCTAAGAAATTTAAAATAATTTAAAATCCCTGATGTCGAGGTTAAAAAGTGATCGATTCGGCGTGGAATTATTTAAAAGCAATATTAAAAGTAATTATACTCAATACGTACTCGATATTCAGTTCCTTCATTTATAATAATCTGATCATTTTTTCATCCCAAGAATCGTCTAAAAAAGACTTCTGCGAAGAAGAACACTCTCTTAAATGAGTTTATTATTTTCTCCTCTGCCTGTGAAATTATCGACTGGAAGTGTGATTAAACGATGAAAATTCACAGAAGTTTGCCAGGTAAAAATTTGCAAAAAAACTTGGAAAAAAGAAAACCTGAGGAAAGAAAAGGATTCGCATTCAGAAAATATGGATAAATCGAGAAATTGAAAATATATAAATGGAGGAAATGGTTGGAAAATTTGATGGCAACTATTGATGAGGTGTTGATAATTCGAAGAGCAGAAACTCATGGGGATATGAAAATTCAGTGGACATGAAATTTGCAGCGAATTAGCAACTATCATGGGAACAGGAAGTTTTAAACGAGTGGAAGAGCCCGAAAGTGTACCACTTTCGTCGTAAAAACTTGTATACGGTTTAAAAATTTCCTAGGCAGGACTAAATTAATTAAAAATGTCACAAATATTTGTTATCCTCGACGGTGAACTTTGCCAGGACTGGAAATAAATTCTCCCGCGGGAAATAACTCATTTGAAATTGCGTAAACTCGGAGAGAATCGGAGATCGTCCATAAACCGATTGAGCGGTTAAAAGTTTAATGTATCAGAAATGATTGGGTGGCGCGATCCGATGGCAAAAAGGGAAGAATAATGAGCGGAGGAATAATTCATGGCCGAGTCGACGGCGTCGAGATTTCACAGGTGCATGGGATTCATTGAAAACCCTTCATAATTTAACGATCGAGCACCGTCCAACTTTGCGGATTTTACTTGGTTTATTTACGCGTGTACTGTTTTTTTTTT